>JAMPIV010000948.1:0-287157 GCA_024509875.1 Oreohelix idahoensis
TCGAGTATAGGGCTAGGAATACTCACGCTGTCATTGTCACAATGTGAATGACTGGCAAACGCATTCAAAATGAAGGGATGCGACTAGTTTTGGGCTGTATGCATGATACCCATATTGTGACAATGAGATACATGCTCGGATTGCTGTCGATTATATCCAGATATGTTATGGCCCAGGCAAAAGCCTATATGCAGGTAACTACCGTCAAAAGACACCCCATGCATGAGAACGTAGCCAACATCAAAGGAGCAAGAATCAAGAGGGGGATGTCATGGATGGCACAGATAGAGGCTACGGTTGGTCAGGTGACCAGGGTTGAAAATATATATCCAAAAGGGAAGAGTGGAGTAAGTCAAGGGAAAACTGGATAAACTACCCGCGGGTCATCATTAGCCTTGGCAGAGAGTGCAGATCTTGGGGCAATGGAAAAGCAGAGCTGGAGATGAATCAGCTGATAAGTGATCACGCTGGGGATAATCTTCTTCTTCTTCTTCCTCGTTTGTCCTGAAAAGGACGTTGGTTGCGTTATGTCTGTTTACAGCAAAGCTGCGATATCTGTGCCTTTCGGCCGACACATCCGACTTCAGCAAGGCATTTTTTGGGACAGGGTTTGCCTTCTCTCTTCGATCCCTACTCTTTCAGCCAGACTGCAGTGATGCAGCCTGTTTCCAGGACCACCACTTGGAGGTGGAGTAAGGTCTTGGTCAGCTCTGGTTCGCTGACACAAAGTCAAGCTATGGGCCGTTGACTGCATTCTCTGTTGCTGCGTCTTTGGATCCCGCTGGGGATAATGACGCCATTGTGTTCACTGATGGGTCTGTGTTGACTCCATTTTCATCGTTGAGTTCAGTGAAGAGGTAAATTGAAACGCGAATGGTTAAAACGGAATGAATGTCAACAATGTTCTTCAAACGAAAATTCCAACAAGTATCGTTGAATTGGGTGAACTGGGCAAGTATTGGCAGCACACAAGTCGGTGATTACAGTACATATATTTTATTGACGTGACACCAACGAAGTGGAACAAGACAATCATAGTTACAGATGCGAAGATCATACGTCAAAATGTTAATATCACTGTTAATAGTTGTTGTAGATTCTCTAACAGTTAAGTTCTCTTATATTCCAGTGACTAAGGATCACTTCCATTACCATATAACAGACATGGTATTAACGTCCGTTGACCTTCTCCCAAGGACGTTTATTAAGGCAAACGGATTCATTCTCACGGAGCAATAATTTATATCATACTTGTAAGCATCCCAGACTTTCTTCATAAAATTCTTAGATAGCATATCCAATCCAAACAAAGGCAGATATAACAATACAACCAGGTTAGTGTTTCATCTTGGCTAACCTCTCGGTATCCATGCCACGACTTTGGCATAGGTAAAACGGCATATTAAACATGTGAAGCATATATATATATTCATTAACTTGATTCCACATATGGATTCTCCCTCTACGAAAAGATTCCAAAGGCTATCGACTCCGTGTATCCAATTCTAGGAATGTCATCTCCGATGAATTCCCGCTAGACCATTAATAGGAGCGGCCTGATACTTTAATTTACATAATTAAACTTGCCATAAGAAATGGGGCGACACTTACTTCATACATCCACTATTGGCTTCGCCATGAAGACCAATAGATACGAATACAACTGCTGGCTTCTTCAAATTTGCCAGGAATCAAAGAATAACACTGCGGACATAAATGTCGTCCGAGCTGCCCCTATCATGACGTCACAATCTACTCAACTAGGTTACACGTGCGTCCAAAGCAACTCACACAGCATTGTGCACGTCAGTGCGTGAATCAATCGAACGCACAAATAATATAACTATATAAAACTGGTGCGTACATTTGGCAGGACCGAAGACTACCCCCGTAGGTAATAAATGTACGTAACAGCTCCCTTATTACCTCCCCTTAAAAAAATTAATTCTATTAATTTTTTTCGAACTAATTACTCGAGAGAGGTGAGTCAAAACTACAACAAGATTTATGACATGCATAAAATTATATCATATTAAGAAAAGAATATTAAATGAAAACAATATAACTAAATGATAGTATGCATTAAAGCACACATCCACCATCGACCTACTTTGGAACGATGTGGTAATATTCGAAGTAAAAAGAAGTTGAAAATGAAAATGAAATAAACTATAAAAAAAAAGATGATAATAAAATTCAACCAAATTTTTTTAAAAAAAATTTGAAACATATGATTTCAAAAATGAAAATGAACAGCAACACTGATGATGATCAATGATAAAAGAATCAATAAAACAGAAAATTTTAAAATACAACATGCAAAATGAAACAAAGCATAATTAAACACTTTAAGAAGCAACGCACTTACTATTTCCTAACACTAGTAAGTTTGACTAGTTATCTAAAAGTGAGATATCATGTAGTGGGATACGTGAATACACGTATTGCGAAACACTAATGAAGGTAGTAGATGTGTGATTTATAATCAATCAAATTGATTAAATTGAATTATACTAATTAGTAGTACTTAATTTATGAACAAATAACTAATTACTAATTTATTCTAAGTGATTTCAATTTCACTCATTGTTAATATTCTTTTAGAACTAGTTAAATCGACAAGAATATGTTCTAAATGTACCATGCCTGAAATAAGTTTACGAACACGATATGTAGTGTAATCTGTTCCATAACAATAGTGAATGTCTATTTGTCACTCTTACCAATGTTTCCATACTAAAAAAAAAAATGTTACTTTAATATCACTGTTCCCGTTCTAACAAAACGTTACTTCACAAGAAATAATGTTATAATCCATACGTAAGTATATTCTGAAAGTTATATATATATACGAATACTGCAGAACTACACATAGTCTCCACAGATGTATAATCAGTGACCATGTACAAAGTTATTCATGTTTCTGTGAGGACGTTTCACCATCTGGAAGTGGTTTAATTTCGACGTGTTCACTAGGGCATCTTGAAAGACAGTCTGCAAACACATTCTGTACTCCAGGAATAGCTCGTATCTCAAAATGGAACGGTTGAAGCGCAATAGCGTAACGCGCTGACTTTGATGACTTCACGTTCCCTGTGTTCAGTGCTGTAAGAGCTTTCTGGTCGGATTCCACCACAAAGTGTGATCCGAGGAGATAACGATCCAGTTTTGTGATTGACCAGACAAGAGCGAGGAGCTCTTTGTCCAGAACGGAATACTTCATCTCGCTCGTCGTAAGCTTTCTGGATACGTACATAATCGGAAATAAGGTGCCTCCGTATTCCTGCATTAAAACTGCCGCGATAGCGTAGGAAGAAGCATCACTGCGAAGAACAAAGGTGAGATCTTTGTTAGGCAACCTTAAAACAGGCTTATTTGAAAAAAATTGTTTTATATAATCTAAAGCCGTTTGATGATCCTGCGACCACTTTATTACATTAGGTGTGCCTTTCTTCAGTAACGAAGAAAGAGGTGCAGTTATAGTAGACAAATGAGGGATGAATTTAGAATAGAACTGTATTAGTCCTAAGAGCGACCTCACTTGTTTTTTTTGTCTTAGGTGCTGAGATGTTTAAAATTTTAGAGACGTTACTGTCTTCTGTATACATTAAACCGCGACCTATACGGTGACCAAGAAATGAGATGTCATGAAAACCGACAAAAGCCTTTGAAGGTTTCGCTGTTAAGTTATAATCCCGTAAGGTAGAAAGTAAAGATTTTAAACCCTGAATATGTTCATCCCAAGAGTCACTGAAAAGACAGATGTCATCTATATAAGTAATGACATCGGGACGATGAGACAATATGCGGCGCATCATGCGTACAAAGGTAGCTGGCGCATTCATTAGACCGAATGGCATAAAATTCCATTGAAAAAGACCCCGTGGCGTCGAGAAAGCGGTGAATGGCTTTGCTTTAGGGGTTAATGGCACTTGCCAATAACCCTTTGAAAGGTCAAATTTCGAAAAGAATGTGGCATGAGATAATTTCTCTAATAAGTCGTCTAAAAGAGGTAATGGTTCCGCATCGAATTTTGTAACTTTGTTTAATTTCCTGTAATCTACGCAAAGACGTATATTGTTGTCCTTCTTCCTAATGATTACCATAGAAGAAGAATATGGTGATGAAGATGGTTCAATTATATTTAATTGAAGCATCTCATCCAATTCCTTATCAACCTTATCACGAAAGTGTAAAGGAATAGGATATGGGCGAACTCGAATCGGTGTATCGTCAGTCAGAATAATGTCATGTTGGATGACTGACGTATGACCTGGGATGTCAGTGAGGACATCCTCATACGTGTGTAGAATATTAGAGACTTGCTGACGTTGATCATCAGTAAGAGTAGATGAGATAGTAACATCATTCCATTTCTCAGTGGAATGGAGTGGTACAACTGGTATTGGTAGTTGTACATCATCGAAAGAAGATTCCTCTTCTTGGATGACAGACAAACTAGAATAGTGTTGAATAGGAGGTGTAGGATCGTCAGTTGCTTGGAACACTGATTGTAGATAATCAGGACGTGAGTAATATTCCTTCAACATATTAATGTGGAAGGTTTTATGTTTACCATTAACATCAACGATGTAGTCGACATCGGATATTCTTGAGATGATCCTGAAAGGACCTCTCCAGGTAATTAAAAGACGATTATTATGCGCAGGGAGTAATACAAAAGCTTCATCACCAGGTATGAGCTGGCGAAGACGTCTATACTTGTTTGCAAATAGACGAGCTTTTTCTTTGGCTTGTTCGGATGATGCAGTAGCTAATCTACAAGCATCTATGATTCTCTTTCTCAGAGAGATCACATACTCATAAGAGGATTGAGTTTCCTCTTCAATATTCTCGTCAACCAATAAGTCGTGGATTAACGACATCGGACCGCGTGGTTGCATGCCGAAAACAAGTTGAAATGGAGAAAACCCCGTTGCTTGATTTTGTACTTCGCGATACGCAAAGAGACAAGCGGGTAGGACCCGATCCCAGTCTTGTGGGTGGTCTTGAGTTATCTTACCCAACAACTGCTTGAGTGTCCTATTTAGACGCTCAATTAACCCATTTGACATCGGATGATAAATAGAACTTAGAGATCTGTCTATACCTAATGTCTTCATAACTTGAGACATGGATTCAGAAATGAACTGAACCCCATGATCCGACAAGATTTTCCGTGGAAAACCAATGCGTGAGAAGATTAACATCAATGCCTCTGCTACACTGGCAGATGAAGTGTTCTTGAGAGGGATGGCTTCAGGCCAGCGAGTGCACATATCAATGCACGTAAGGAATATGCGTATGCCCTCTAGCAGATGGTAGCATAGGACCAATAATGTCTATAGCCATTTTATCAAATGGTCTAATCGGGATGTCCGCAGCTTGAATAGGAGCCGCATGAAATGGACCCCGTACCTTAACTTCTTGACATATCAAACAAGACCGACAATAGAGAGTGATGTCCTTATGGACGCCTGGCCAGTAGAATGCCGAAAGCACTCTGGATTTGGTACGCGAAAAACCCATATGGCCCGCACATTGCGAGTCATGCGCATGTCGTAATATACGAGATCTCATACAGGATGGGACTATAATCTGAGAACATAAGGATGAATCCTTTTCTCGTATTACTCTAACCAAAATCCCATTTTTAAGTATAAAGTCATGTCTAGATTTTGCAAGTTTGTTGCTGGTATTATTTTTGTTCACATACTGAAAATTTTTTTTTAATGAATCATCATTCTTTTGCAATGTTGCAAACAACTCCCGTGAAATAGGAGCATCATCATCACAAGTGGTATGAACTGTAGGTTCCATAGGTGTATCATGCGACATATTAGTAGCTTGCGCTCTAGTCACTACTGCATTTGCAGTTTGAATATGTCGCTCTTCCCATTCAGCAATTTGCTGTGGTGTACACTCTTTAATACCATGTATGCGACCAAGTATCAAATCACAAATTGGATTCGGAAGGAGACAAGCTTGAATCTTTCCTGAAAAAAATGGAGTATTAAGATCAATAATAGCAGTGGCAAATGTTTCAATTGTGCCACCAAACGTTACACATTTGACAACCCGGCCCGTGGCACAACTTGGGTTGATCAGCGAAGTCCGGACGCCGACTGTACTGCAACCAGAGTCAAATAGGAGAGAGCATGAAATATTGTTGACAAATCCCTTGTTAAACTTAAGAGAGCCCTGTCCCTGGTGTACTGAAGCAGCAGTGGCCGTACAGACTGCAGGTAGACTAGGTAAGGTATGTCCGCAACGCAGCGTCGTGATCGCCCTGGGCTGGAAAAGAGTAGAGCATTCTGAACAATCTTTGACTTGGGTACAATCAAGAGAACAACACATAGCATTATGAGTTTCAGCTCCTTTACCCTGTTCAATGTTAGCCTGTGTATCACTAAAAGCGACATTAGAATGTCTATTCTTATTACTCAACGCTCTATCTCGTCGACGCGATCGATTTTGATTTTTGTCATTAAAATTGCCATAATTGTAGTTTTTGCTAGAGTTAAAATTTGGATTAGTCCGATAATTTGTATAATTATCGTTATGATGTTGGTAAAATGGTTTATTTCCAAAAAATTGTTTGTTTTGCGGACCCTGAGATCTTGATCTCCAGTTTTGTTTATTATAATGTCCTTGATTATTTTTAAAATTATTGTTACCAAAATCTCGCGATCTGTGAGCCTGGTTCCAAGAAACATTAAATGGAGCAGATTGTTGAAATTGCTTCCCTTTGTAAAAATTACCATTGTTAAAATTGTCATTATTTCCCTTATTGACATATCTGTCAGCACTAAAAGAACGATTGCGTGAAAAATTGTTTTGTTGTGCTGCAAAAGCAACAGGCAATTCATTCTTAATCTGTGCATTACTTAGATCCATGTTTGGGTGAGCAGTGCAAAAATTTTTTGCATGTTCTTCTAAATTTTTCATTGATAAAGGTTTCCGTTCTTGCAAAAATGCGAGAAATGTAGGATTTACAGACGATAGTACCTTATCGCGCATCAGTAAATCGAAGAGACCTTCATATGACTTTTCAATTTTGGATAATTCAATCCATCTTTCTAGTGTTAGTCGTATTTGTGACAGAAAATCATTGAAATTTCTGCTAGATTGGGGTAGTAATGTATGAAATTTTAAACGATATTGGTCTTCTGTCATTTGGAATTTTTGCAGAAGTGCCGCTCTAAGAGCATTATAGTCATTTTTCTCACCAATGCTGGTGGTATGATAAACTGCTAATGCGTCCCCTGTGAGTAATCTGGATAAATATGTACAGTATAGAGCTTTATCCACGTTATAAGACACACAAGTGGCCTCAAACCTATCTAGGAAGAATATCACGTCATCAGACGGGGGATTAAATTTTGGTAATTTAAGGTGAATTTCCTTAAAATTATCATGTCTGGATGAAGTTTGGCTTTCAAAAGTTCTCTGAGAATTAGCTTCCTGAGTTAACCTAAGTCTCTCATATTCTGACTCTGCTAATTTCAGTTCATGCTGTCGTTTTCTTTCATTCTCTTCCATCTCAAGCTGAAGTCGTTTTGTGTTTTGTTCAGCTATTAATCTTCTTTCTTGCATTTCTTTTTGTTTAACTTCCATTTCTTTTTCAGCTATTAATCTTTTTTCTTCCATTTCTTTTTAAGTCTATCTTCAGCCTCCCTTTGCTTCTGTTCTGCCTCTCGCTGAAATCGTTTCTCTTCCTCAGCTATAAATTTCCTCTTCTTTTCATCCTCCTCAGCAGTTAATCTCATTTTTTTTTTCTCTCTTCTTCCTCAGCTCATTTTTTTTTCTCATTCTCCTCCGCCAATTCTTTTTTGATCTGCCTCAAATTTCAAATTTTCCAAACGTAAAGTTTCTAACCTTCTCTGATCAGCTTCTATTTCTTGAGCTTTCTTATATTCTGCAAGTGCAAATGCTTTTGCTTCCTCAGGAGCCATCTGAAGAGCTTTTGCTTGCTTAATGAAATAGTCTAAGGTAGCCATTATTCAATTTTATTATGTAATAATACTACTTAAAATTGTTACTACAACTCGTGGTCTTCGTTCCTGTCCTTAGAACGGTATAATGTTATCATATAATTATTAAATATGTTATTAATCAATAAATTTATGTAATCAAATGTCATGAAATGAACAACGAGAAAGACAATAGAAACATAACCGACAAGACATGATAAACTGGACGGTAGAACACAATCGTAGAAATCAAAAAAATAAAAATGTATAACTAAAATAGAATATCGTAAAAATATACGACGATAACTACGATCAGATAATTAACAGTACAATTGACAACACAGTGTAAAAACATAGGTTTTGTAAAAAACTAAACGACAGGAAAGGTGAGATGGACGCAAAATACAAACAAAATTCATCATAAAACTAAATTATGAATAAAAATAGCTACCAAAAACAACGATTAAACGTGACGAAACAGCTAAATAGATAATATTATAAGAAGCAACTAGCGATCGGAACTTCGGCAAGGTTTCTAGCCTTGTACCGGAACTATCGCTCAATTGAAACTTACAAGACGAGCCCTACAGAACGTCTGACGAAGAGCCCGAATTGGCTTCGAGATGGATCTCGTTCGTCAGATCAACCTCCCTACCTCCCACGAAGAATACACAACATATAACACTGAACACGAAAAATATGAATGTGGACATATCACGGAAGGCACAACTAAGCGTAATAAAGTGTACAACGGAAACACGTTATACTCATCTCGCGTGCAGGTAAAAAATCAATGTGCCTCGTCTCCGTGGATGTACGTCTACAGATAAAATACTTCGTTCTGCTTCTCTAGATTACAGCTCGCACGTAATAATGATGAAGAGATGATCTCCAAGTAATCAGTCACTGTGAAACTTGACGTGGAGGTTGATTGAAGACCTTGACCTTGGTAAACGTAAGTTGAATCTGATTCATATCACGCTAGGATCCAAATTGAGATGATGTCGCCTTGAAAGTAAAAATTCTTCTTTTCAAACGATAATTTGGATGGGTACGTTCCTTGGAAGTTAGATATTTCCAGACCACACTGGAACACCATTTATTGTTGACTCCATTTTCATCGTTGAGTTCAGTGAAGAGGTAAATTGAAACGCGAATGGTTAAAACGGAATGAATGTCAACAATGTTCTTCAAACGAAAATTCCAACAAGTATCGTTGAATTGGGTGAACTGGGCAAGTATTGGCAGCACACAAGTCGGTGATTACAGTACATATATTTTATTGACGTGACACCAACGAAGTGGAACAAGACAATCATAGTTACAGATGCGAAGATCATACGTCAAAATGTTAATATCACTGTTAATAGTTGTTGTAGATTCTCTAACAGTTAAGTTCTCTTATATTCCAGTGACTAAGGATCACTTCCATTACCATATAACAGACATGGTATTAACGTCCGTTGACCTTCTCCCAAGGACGTTTATTAAGGCAAACGGATTCATTCTCACGGAGCAATAATTTATATCATACTTGTAAGCATCCCAGACTTTCTTCATAAAATTCTTAGATAGCATATCCAATCCAAACAAAGGCAGATATAACAATACAACCAGGTTAGTGTTTCATCTTGGCTAACCTCTCGGTATCCATGCCACGACTTTGGCATAGGTAAAACGGCATATTAAACATGTGAAGCATATATATATTCATTAACTTGATTCCACATATGGATTCTCCCTCTACGAAAAGATTCCAAAGGCTATCGACTCCGTGTATCCAATTCTAGGAATGTCATCTCCGATGAATTCCCGCTAGACCATAAATAGGAGCGGCCTGATACTTTAATTTACATAATTAAACTTGCCATAAGAAATGGGGCGACACTTACTTCATACATCCACTATTGGCTTCGCCATGAAGACCAATAGATACGAATACAACTGCTGGCTTCTTCAAATTTGCCAGGAATCAAAGAATAACACTGCGGACATAAATGTCGTCCGAGCTGCCCCTATCATGACGTCACAATCTACTCAACTAGGTTACACGTGCGTCCAAAGCAACTCACACAGCATTGTGCACGTCAGTGCGTGAATCAATCGAACGCACAAATAATATAACTATATAAAACTGGTGCGTACATTTGGCAGGACCGAAGACTACCCCCGTAGGTAATAAATGTACGTAACAGTCTGCAGTGCGTGGTGAGAAATCAGGATGGGGCTTCTCTGCGAGAATAAAGGGCTGGGTCGTCGCTGAACAGAGTGGAGCCTACATGACAACAAACTCCAGCATGAGAATGGAGGTAGAGGCAGTTACTGCAGCACTGAGGTGGCTATCTGAAACTCCATCAACCAGGGCTGTTATATTGTCAGACTCTCAAGCCATGCTTCGTAAAGTTCAGAACGAATGGCTGCGGCAGGAATGGAAAACATCAATAGAATCCTCAAGTCTTCAAGAACTGGTGTTGATTTACTGTCCTGGTCATGCAGGGGTACTTGGCAATGAGAGAGCTGACAGACTGGCCTCGAGAGCACCCATAGTGGGGACACTGGACATGGATAAGGGAGAGATACTAAGGGCAACAAATGATCGCCTGCTAGATATTGACACTGCAATGGATAAATCAACATGGCTGAGACTGTTGGAGTTTGGCATCAAATGTGGGACTAGCAGAAATGGACATGAGAGAGGATGCATCTGTCGTATGTATAACCAGCGTGCTACAGGTATAATTAGCATTCACACTCTTCGACATCCCGGCGTGATGCTGACCACATCACCCCTAGTGTGCCGATGGTCAATGTTATACGGGCCTAACACCATATTCCCAATATGCATCAATAGGCATGTAACAGGATCCTTTACCTTTACTCTTCGACATTCGCTGAGGGAGACTGAGCACCTATGGGTTTGCCCAGAGTGCAGTGAGGTCTATTCTGATTAACAAATACTGAATGTCCATGACCAGCTTCCATATGTCAGGATTAATTCTATTTAACACTGGTTAACTCTTATTTCTTACTTCAACTGACAAAGGTTTGTTGCATAAAATACAGTTTATTTTATTATATCAATCATTTCCAGTAACAGTTTGTCACTTTTAGCTATTAAAACTGTTTCATCAGCTGCCTCAAGTTGTTTATATTATGTCCCCCAACTGATATTGATGGCATATCCTTCATGGAGCTAATTCTTTTTTACTGTAACATTACTGTAAGTTACTTTTGAGCAGTAGTCTCTAGCTGTCTATGTTATCCTTTTTTCTTCTATCAAACCACACCTATGTGCCCTCCAGGGACTTTCTTGTTTGTTTACTGAATGTCCATGACCAGTTTCCATATGACAGGATTGGTTCTATATAACACTGAAGAACTCTTATTTCTTACTTCAACCAACAAAGGTTTGTTGCATACAATACAGTTTACTGAATGGAATACTGCTTTTGCCTGGGCTGTTCTACTTTTCACCTTTCAGGTGCGTCATCCATTGGATGTTATTAACATGCTCAGGTATTTATTCACTTGTTCTAAAACTATCCCATTTATTTTGAGAGGACTTTCTGGAGAGGATCTGTTCTTTGAGATGACCCATGCTTCTGTCTTTATGCTTGTCGCAAAATTGGTTGCAAGTCATTGCAAACGTTTTCAGGTAGATTTATAAAACCGTCTACGATCGATTGACCGCTTTCAAAATGGCGGCGTATCAGCGAAATGTGTATCAGTCAGAGGAAATCGCCAACGATAAATAAAAACAGAAGGGAATCCGTATGAAAAGGATTTTACATTTCAGTACAGGGAAGGATGGTGTATAACTGCATATAAGATGGAACGGTAGGAAGTTCTCATTTACGGAGATATATGCGTATTTCGGCTGCCCACAGTTACGCTAAAAGCATGTAAACCCACTTCTGTTCTAAATATTAAAATCAACAAATAACAGTTTGGGAATTTACATGGATAGGAAGATAGAGTTTTATCAGCTGTATAAAACTAGATAAGATGGAACAATATGGATATTATATATGCCGAGAATGAGAAAGGCAAAAATTCCGTCGACGCACAGATCGGCCGAAATCACTGTTCGGGAAGGATTTTTTAGGTCTAGGTCTAAGCTGTGACGTCGGTACTCTCCGATACGTCCGCGCTATCGTATATAAAGCGTACCGGTAAACTGAGACACAGACAACGGAAAAGGTTTGAGACAGACTGGAGGCAGAGTTTCGCCACTATCCATGAATTGTGAGCGGATCGCCAGAAACATTTTTAAGTCCAGTATCTGAAGTCTGAGGGTAAGCGAAATTATGATAACTACCGTGTATAATATTTGTTATTTCAGGTTCATATAGAATTCACAAAATATGCCTGTATAATAGTCATTGATATAATGTATTGTATTTTTATATGATCTAAACATGTGCATTGTGGATGATTGTTGCTTGTACAAAAATTAATCACAAATAGCCCCACAGCCTAATGAAGAGATATTTATCATATTGCTTTATCGCTTACGAAGATAAAGGCAGTCCCATGGCAGAGATTGTCGTAGGGAAATGAAGTGTTAGAAACTTTATCATGGAAGATCCCAGTTTACGAGGTTAAGGCGACTAGTCCCCTTCCTTGCTGCCTTGCCTTCCCTAGTTCAAGCGCACAACTTTGTACCCATTTACAGCTGGTAAAATGGAGTGTTCCACAGCCAGGTTTCAATTCCAAAACTATGTAATTGTACTACCGAAGAAAGCAACTTGATCACGTGGTCACTCACTTTATTTATTTTATGTATTAATTTTGGGTAGTTGCTAAAATAGCATCAGTATTTGAATTTGTACTTGATATGATTTAGAAGGATCAAGTTATAGATCAGGAAAGGATGTATAGGAGCAGAGTAAACCAGATGATGTTTATTACTGATATGTTAATATTAATTCTGTATAATTGAAATGATGTTACTTGCTATGACTGTATAACTTTGACACCTGATGACTGACTAGTCTGACTTATGTGCTAGTCAGTTACACTTAGGTGAAATGTAATATTAATGCTATATCACTGAAATGATGTCCTTACTTACTATGATTGTATAACGGTGACATCTGATGACTGACTGGTCTGACATCTGTGCTAGTCAGCTACAAGTCTAGCCAGATACTAGCCTAGGCTGATATGTTGCAGGTTCCATGAAATAACTCAAACCAGACTGTCCAGTATCAGAAGCCGGTGTAGTTCATCAGAGGCAATCCCACAAAAGTGCAGGACCCCAAAGAGTGAACTTCAACCGGTCATTGGCATCCCTACTGTTGGGTCTACCAAGTCTGATATCAGCAAAGGACAGTTCCGTGTCAGCAGTATCAAGTTGAACAGATAAGTGTCACTTAGGACACTGACTACCACAATATATGAAACACAATAAATAGTCAAGTGATGACATTTATCAGAGGACTAAAAACCGTGATATATTTAAAATGAATGAAGTCTAAACAGACAATAATAGTAATTGTGTGAATACTGTTATATATATGTGTATGCTCTTTTTCCAACTAGTAGAAATAGAATATTAGTGTAATTATTAAACTATTTTAACTGTACCTGAGGACTTATTCACTTCTTCCATTTGTGGTTTCAGTGAATGTACATTTTACTTATCCCCTAGAGTATAAGTAATCATAAGATAGTCACAGGGAGGAGACACCTTAAATCCTGGTACTACTTCTTACCAACTGGGCCAGGGTTTTCACAGTCTGACTATTTTTTTATGATAACAATACACCAGTGCTTATTTCTAAGACTGGGGTATTACTTGTAAGGTCAGAACTCCAAATAGAGTTCAAAAGTAATATGAATAGAGCTAGTAAAGTAATGATCTATATTTCCCACATCAAATACAAAATATGAAAAATATAAATTCTTCAACTAACATGTACAAATAATAATAACATTGCAACCTGCGTAATTTGTACGAATATATTTACTCTAGAAAGGCTGAAGGAGATAGCATAGCCTAAAGTAAAATGTAGGTAAAAGTTTTGAAAATTGCCAGTAATACACAAAGAGACGCAGAGCAAATAATCCTCTGTAAACAGACTGAACGGCACAGGTGCAGAAAGACCAAGAATAAAATGGCACAGGCGCGCTTGCTTCTCTTTCTCAGCTGTTGAGTGTGAGTGTGCCATGCCAAAAATCGCAGAATGAGCGAGGCAAGCGCAGATAATTATGAATATGATTGAAAAGTGCTGTATTGCAACGCGCTGAAGTGGCATTCAGTAAATAAGCAAGAAAATCACTGGAGGTCTGAGAGATGCAAATATATATATATATATATATATATATATATATATATATATATATATATATATATATATATATATATATATAATAATAATAATAATAATAATAAATTCTTTAAGCGCCAAACACGGCGCATAAGGCAGAAACCAGTGCTCTCCAGGTTGTTCGTTGTGACGCCACTCCTCTTAGCTCTTGCACAGTATTTAGGCCCAACGTTCTTCCTTCTCTTATTATTGTTCTTCTGAGTGTTTCTTTTGGTCTTCCTTTTTTCCGCTTACCCTCAGGAACCCAAGTGAGCGCCTGTAGTGGTATTCTGTTGTTTTGCATTCGTAGGACATGACCGATATATGACCATCGTCTTTTCCTTATATAGTCGGAGACATATTTCTGCCTAGAGTCTTCTCTTATTTGTCGATTAGTCTTGAATTCTTTCCAACTGATGTTCATGAGTTTTCTAAGACATTTGTTCTCGAATGTATTCAGCTTGTTCTCCAATGATTTTGTTATTTTCCAACTCTCACAGCCGTATGTTAACACTGAGATAACATTTGAATTAAACAGACGAAGCTTATATATATATATATGTTGTTCTTTTAGACTTTTCCGTCGCTATTTCCACACTTCATCCCCAACCACCAACTTCTGGTTTTATTTTACATCTCACGATAATTCTTAACTGTATTTTTATTATATCTTCTTCTTCTTCTTCGTTCGCCCTGAAAAGGACGGTGGTTGCGTTGTGTCTGTTTACAACGTAGCTGTGATATCTGCACCTTTCGGTCGACACATCCGACTTCTGCACGGCATTTTTAAGGACCGGGTTTGCCTTCCCATTTCGATCCACACTCGCTCAGCCAGCCTGCACAGCTGCAGACTGTTTCCAGGACCACCACGTGGAGGTGGAGTGCGGTCTTGACCAGCTCTGGTTCGCTGGTCCTGACGCAGGCAGTCAAGCTATGAGTCGCTGACTGCGGTCCCTATTGCTGCGTCTTGAGGTCCCATTTTTATTATATGACTCGTGTATGTAAATTTAAATTAAAAACATGATTCTGTCATTATTACTATTTATTAGAAGCTTAAATGTATTATTCACAATGTACAAAAGCTTATGGAACAAATTAATTATAACACGACAAATGTTTCTACTGCAGTGTAAGGGGAGATTACAATCGCAATAATTTTCTTCATCATGGTTGATGTCTGAGGACACCTGTTTATAGCATTACAGGAAATGAAATAGCTACATATTTTCCTAACCAGTGCATTGTGATGGATATCACCCCCCCCCCCCCCCCCCCCCCCCCCCCGCCCCCCCCCCCCCCCCCCCCCCCCCCCCCCCCCCCCCCCCCCCCCCCCCCCCCACCCCAGACAGGTAAATGTTAGACAGATTTCACTAGCAGAAGGTGGTTTATTTGCTAGTTCAGCTTCGTTTTTTTTTTCAACATCACACATAGGAAATGAAACGGTTACCTTTATTCCTAACCAGTCTGTAGCAATCCCCCAAAAAAGACGGGCGACAGACACACCAATGGTTGAAACAGTTCCAGTCGTCGTCAGAAAATGGTCATCATCAATTCGAAGCTGACCAAACTCCTGTTGGTGATATTTTGGTGGGGAGAATTAATGGAAATATGTAGTGTATGTCTGACTACAACAAAGAAATTAGCTACATTGTAATTATGAAAACAGTGGAGAAAAGAAAGTGATGTTTGGATATTACTGTGGCTGAATGTGATGGAACTTAAATCGAGATGCAACAATCTATGTGTGCAACTGTCATTCATACCATAATTTGATGCTTGAAGTATCACTGTATGCCTGGACATCATTATTCAAAGACTGCAAGTAAAAAAAATAATGTCAGATATCCAGAGGGCCAAAAATCCCTGCAACAAAGAAATTGATTAGATAGCATGTTAAAAGCATGCTGCTCATCAAATCTGGATTCAAAGGGCACTTGGCTCAATTATTATAACCTGGTGGGATGACAGAGAGTGCTGCATGATAGCTGAACATTTCTGAGACTTCCTAAAGGCTCACATCATAATTCATCTCGTATAAAAAGCTTGCTACTAGTTAACCAAGTGCCCAGTCACATGACAGATAAAATAAAGGATAAAAGCAATGTTTACCACATATTTACCTTATAATAATTGTTCTTGATAATATATCCATAATGGTTGAAAGCCAAGACGAACCATAAAATATAGAAAGCAGGCGACTTTAGAGCTTCAGTTGGGGTCATGTCAACTTTTTCATCAATGATTTGAATGTCCTTATTGGAGATGGTATAGTTTCCGGATGTGCCATTGGTATCAAGTACGGTGGGATTGTCTGGTCCTGCTATGCTCTGGTTGTCATCAGAATGTGTCTTAACTGGCTTCGTCTCCACTATCGGCTTGACCTCTTGCAATTCAACCTCTTCAGTCTAAGTAAATAAATAATGTTACAGCTTTGAAAGATTAATAGTCCATATGCTAGGATACAATAAAACAGGGGTCGGCAACTGGTCAATCATGATCTACCAGTAGATCTCAGAGGATCATTTGACAGAACTCTAGGTGATGGATAAACAAAAGAATTATTAACCCCGCAAATTTTGGACTAGCCCTTTCCTGCCAGAACTTAGAAGTGTGATGTTCCCAGGTTTAAAGGTACTTTCACCACATTCACTGTGAAATCCTGCAAGCTGGCTTACTAAAATTCACTTTATTCATGAACTGCATAAGAAAGAAAAAACATACGAGTACAGAAGTGATAAATGATATTATGAGCCATGAACAGATAAAACACTGAACTATCTTTCTTTGGTTTGCATTAGCGTTTCCAAACTTGTTCTGGTCACTGCCCCCTTGGCTCCCAGGCAACATCCCAAGTGCCTTCTCTGTTTCCCAGAAATACATAAAAATTTAGAGAGGAAGTTAAGAGCAACTGCAAATTCAAAACATTTGCAACTAATTGCTCTATATATTTAATTCTAATATAAAGCGACAGATGTGCTTACTTATGAATTTAATTTTTTATTTTACTGTTGTCACTGAAGTCATAATTTGTGGTAGTCACTGAAGTCACAGTTTTAAGTTGTCATTAAAGTCATAGTTTGTGATTGTCAATGAAATCACAGTTTGTGGTTGTCACTGGTCATAATTTTTGGTTGCCACTGAAGTCATAATTTGTGGCTGTCACTGAAGGGAGCCGCGGTAGCATAGTGGTTAGTGCACTGGCTTCCTAGCGCAGTGGTCTGTGGTTTGATCCCCAGATGAGGTGGGATTTTTTTAGGCCACAAACGGCTCCTGGGTCGACCCAGCCCCAAATGGGTACCAGAGCAACTCTGGGAAGGTTAAGGCGGCCGGCGTGATGCTGACGACATCACCCCTAGTGTGCCGACGGTCAAGAAAATATGGGACTAACACCATATTCCCAATATGCCTCAATGGGCGTGTAACGGGATCCTTTAACCTCCCTTTTACTGAAGTCACAGTTTGCGTTTTTTGCTGGTCATAGTTTGTGACTTTTGCGGAAGTCAGTTTGTTGTTGTCACTAGAGTCATCGCTTGAAATTGTCACTGAAGTCAAAGTTACTCAGCTAGAGTTGTTCACTTTTTCTTGTTCTCTGCTTCCTTCCATGTTCGTCAGCAGTCACGAAATCCATAAATTATCACCATGATCAATTCATTGCTACCATTACTTCCTCCTCATCTTTCCACAATAACTAGTTTCTTACCTCGTCCCCTTCATGGGGTGCTCTGAGAAGTGACACACCAATCAGCTGTAGGACGACAGTAAGAGCTCCTAAGACAAGGAACACCTCGGGAACTCTATCGAGAACTTCTGGTTGGCTGAAATATCTGTAAAACAGTCAACAAGACAGTTGATTCTAGCAGCCTCCATTAAACTGTGAAAACATTTGGGGAGAGAGGGGGAGGAGACATGCTACTTTCAATGTCACCCCAGATGGGTGTCGAGAGGCTATTACAACTTCTTCCAATAATTATATTCTCTGTACTGGCAGCAAACCCGGAACCTTTAGAATTAGAGGCAGAGGCCATACCTCTTAGCCACTCCAACACTCCCCCAAATAATAAAAATAAATTATAGATCTGGTAAAAGGAAAAAAAAAACTATTTATTTAATTTAAATTTTACGAATAAAAAATATAACAGTTAAAAGGTATCCACATGCCCTGAATGTAAACACACGCACACACATACAATCGTTGCATTTTAAAAATATTTAAGGATGAATGTTTTATATATTTATGTGTGTTTGTGCGTGTATAAACATACAAAATTTCAATTTTTAATTAATCTCACCTGTATAATAGCTCACCCATATTATCTCATATTCACAGCTTTATGACACACACACACACCACATGCACAAAATTGCAGATCAGATTATGATATACAAAAGCTCCCGTAATTATAAATTGATTGATTTTATCATAACGGATAATCAATATCTATCTAAATCTATTGATTATTTTATGATTTATAATATACTTAGAAATAAAATTTGTAATTTGTTACATATACTGTTTAATTTGTAAATACCAAAACACTCAATTTCATTGGTGCACTGTGATTAAAACAAAAAACAATAAAACGAATTTAAAAAATACCGGTTCCTGTAGAAACAATATCGTAAGTAATGAATTTAAATAGCGTTGGTGTTCATGTTTGCAAAAACAAAATGGTTTTTTAAAAAGGTGGGGAGAAGGGGAAGCTGCTGCCGATGATTGCGGCATATGTAATAGCAACAGATTTATGCAATCACTGGTCATAAGCGTGCAAGAAAGAAATTAAAATGTAAAAAGTAAACAAAAAGAATAATGATATTTTTAAGGTGAAAGAAATATATAGGATGATCTCATGAAAAGTGGCGTAATATGCAAAAATCAAACCTTACTAACATGGCTTTACTGTTACTGAAAAAACGAAAACATTAAACAAATTTTTATATGTGTCATTGTGGTAAAGTGGGATATATAAATATTTATAGGGGACTTAGTGTACTGACTGAGATCAGCTGTGAAGGTATCTATATCTAATAAGGGTAGTGTATTATAGATGACCTTACTTGCTACCACATATTTATACCTCAGTCAGAATTATTCTTGAATATAGTGATGACTACGTTGAATGTCTAGGGTATGTATATGATGAAGTGTAAGTCACAACAACAACAGACAGATAAACAAGTCAATTTATTCCACCACACTTGACAACACTGTGACACTCACACACATGTAACATTCTATAAGACTATCTTGGATGAGTCACTGGTAAATTTTCAAATATCAATATGTATTAAGCACTTTTCATTAATATATATGTGTCCTGATTCAAATACAAAGTGAACCAGGAATCACAATCAATTCTAATTACAAGTTATATGTACAGAATTTATCAATATGAATCTTGTAGTGACATATTTTATTAATCTTATCCTATGTGTGTCAGTTGTGTAGTGGTAATATGAGGTAATACTGGTGTTGTTTTTTTCAAGCTATGTTGGTATTTGTCATCATGACTTCAAGTGTTTATTTCTGTTGGAACTAGTATTGGAGATGTTCTCAGTTCCGTTCATTAAAACAATTAATTTCCCCTCTTAATTTTATACAATGTCAGTTTAGGATGGGGATACATAATGTTGAGCTCAGCTGGCCACATAGGCTTAACTTTCGTGATGGCGGCAGGAAAAGACTCCTCTGCTCGATTGCTCCCCTGTGTTCTGGAGACACCTCACTGTTTGCTATATGGACCAAGGAGTATGCTGTCCGCCTCTGGATTCAGCAAAGCTCTGACCAGGTACTGCTCAATAGCTTTAGGACCACAGTCCCTGAAACAAGAAGGTTGTACCTCCTACTTCAGAACTAATTTATACTCTATTTCTACACTGAGCACAATACATAACAAACACTGAGTTCAGAGCGGTAGGCCAACTGCTATCTTCATCTGAAACAATTTTCACCAGTATATTCCTCCCTAATGGTTACTACGCCTCTGCAATTCCAGCATTATTTCTTTCTAGTCAATAAAATAGGTGTCAGTGTACTGTTTGGCAATTCCATGTAGTTTTACTTTCCTCCGACACCTTCTGTTCAGGCTGGAGCATTATATAGGCTTTACCTCATGTTCGCTACTGAACCACACATATATACAGACATAAATTATCAATTTACATTCAATTTTCATTAAAAGATGTCAAATATTTCAAGCTTACCACAATTCATGGAAATAACACAGAATTACGTTGACCGGCAATGAATATAGCACAATTTCGATCTGCCGATGTCCCAGGCTTTTATTTTGCAAAATATGCACTGGTGCTCAACGCACTGATTCTGTAGTAAGTTTATTTGCAAATGTGGTGTTGACCTGACGCCTCTAATTGACTATATTGGCAGGTCTAACCAATCATGCCATGTTTACACAGCTTTTCAAAAAAGTACTCCTACTCACGTTTCCCCTAACAACAAAGAAGTAGTATTTATAGTCCGACTAATCGTGTTTAGCCTTACATTTATTTTCCGCCAATCAAATAGGAGGTAACATGTCAGCCTATTTCCCGTACAATGGTGGGGTGAAAATCTGCCACTGAGCGATTCTGAATTTGGTGTTGTCTGACACCCTCACTATTTTCTTTTGGCTATAATTTGTTAATTCCTAGACTATTTGCGTAACGTTTAACATATTATTTGTCAGCAAGTCCTAAGGAACCCAAATATATATATTTAATGGAGCCAATATGCATTTTCTTCTAGGATAGTCGTGCTGTTACTACCTCCTCACTTCCAAACTTTAGGGTGTCTGGGTACTGTCATGTTTTCAAACGTAAACCAGTATAATGTCATATTTCCTAATAAGAATTTTGTAAGTTTTTAAAACCTAACTCTGGTATGGGTAGTGTTTTTATCACTGTCGATTTGAAAAAAACTAGTGCATGTGGCCTTACACGCGTGATGGCAGCAATTGTGTATCGCGCGACGCGTGTTTAGTGTTGCATGTGTCCCTGCTTTCAGCCCTCCCTTCTTTCTATCTTTAGTCCATCTGTCTTTCGTTTTAGGTAACGTAGTGTATAAAAAGACATGAATGGAATTTTAAATCTAGGTCAACCTGCGTATCTCAAGGTTTTTCTTAGAAATGCAGCACATGTTTTATCGTAGAAGGCGGGTATTGAAGCAGTAGGCTTTTACTATCAACATGAAACGTTACAATTTGCAGACGCAGGAGCAAACAAGGGGGATTTCGAGTACAGTCATTGTGACAGCACTGTTCTTTACCATTCTTCTTTCCTTTTATTAAATTTATTTGTTAGGCTTTACATTTACGTTTTAATTTATATATGTGGATTAGAATTTCTCACGACAGTCATATATAGTAAACAAACAATAAATAAATAGCCAAAAATAAAAAAAAGATTTTGTTGGCTGAAATAAAGGACACTATATATATATATATATATATATATATATATATATATATATATATATATATATATATATATATATATATATATATATATATATATATATATATATATATATATATACTGTAATATGTGTGTGTGTGTCTTAAAAGGCAGCTAATATGGGGGCTTGCAACGTCATCAAGTGAAACAAAGTGCTACATAAATTGCCACTGTAAAGTGAACATGAATACTTTTGGCTGAGAGCGCCTGCAATGAGACCAGCTGTAGTGGTCGTTCCATGCGCAGCAAAAAGGATAATTTATGAGGAAATAGTGATACTCCGTAACTGTAACCCAAATTAGGATTTAACTGGGTATTTAATTCGCTTCTATATGGTAGCAAGACATGGACAACCTATGCTAAGCAAGAAAGAAGGCTCAATACATTCTATCTACACTGTCTACGCCACATACTCGGTATTTCATGGAAGGACAAAGTGACAAATGTCCAGGTATTGTCTTGTGCTGGCCTTCAAAGCATATATACACTGCTTAGACAGTGCAAACTACGCTGGCTTGGCCATGTCCACAGCATGGAAGATGGTCGCATTCTGAAAGATACCTTCGAAGGACAACTGGCAGATGGCAAAAGAACAGTTGGGCAACCACAGCTGAGATTCAAAGATGTGTGCAAGAGATACATGAGGGCACTGGGCATAAATCCAGCAACCTGGGAGGATGAAGCTGCCAAGTGGCGATGCTCTCTACTGCGCCACCTCAGACAGGGCGAAAAGTTCTTACGGCAAGCAGAAGAGAGGAGAAAACGTAGAAAGGAACACCAGGAAAATAAGTAGCTGAGGGCTGTCACCTCAGGGGCGCATTCCCATAGTCAGTTATGACTGAAGGGGCTATTATTATTATTCTACGTACAAACTAAATAAAGCTCGCCATCATCACCGCTAGAAACAGTGTTAAAAAATAGACCTACCTTGGGAACTAAACAACATGGCACAAATTTATTTTACTAAAACAAAAATCAACATATAACATGGAAGAGGATATTTATACTATGTTAAAATGACCCTATAGAGTTCTGTTTCATTTAGAGCTCCATTTTCTAGGAACATATTGTGATAAAATGCACCGTTTTTAACCCTCCCTCTCAAATTATAATGATAATACTGCATTTGAATTTTGTTCCCATACGCCAAGATAGCTACCATTTGACCTATCCTGCGCATATTTTTCAAAAGTCCAATTCTGAATTTTTTTTAACTAACGTATTCTAAGAATCTATTATTAGTTACAACATGCGACAGTAGTTATATATTTTTTTCTTTTCAAGAACGTCGCATTTTCAAAAACGCCAACGAGAGGCATGCGATTTGAAACTATTAACGCCACGCGAGGGTACCCATCCCCGATTACCAAAAGTTTTTCGTTGCTCCGTACTAATTTTTTAAATATAACATGAAACCGTTTTTGGGCAAGAGGCCAACACGTGTTTCTTTCAAAAAAAAAAAAAAAAAAAGACGGGAGACAGACAGCGCGAGAGGGGGTTAGTATGGAAGAAGTCTAAACCCACTTGGGTAATTTTTTCCAAATTGAAACTAACGAACACATGAGTGCAGGGGAGCGCATGGGACTAAAGAAAGACAGAAAAACGTAGATAATGTTATGCATTCTATTGAAGGATGAATAAAAAGGAAAAGACAGAATGGAATTAAAAGCAATAATGTTGTTTATTCAATACTATACTATTTCCCATGAAAACATATCTAGACTTATAAATAAAGAGAAAAGTACAAAGATGCAAACTTAGATAAAGACGTAGATGAAAATCTACTGGATAGATAAAGGACATTAGCCTGATTAAAAATCACTTTTCATCTTTTAAATCGCTTCAAAAGTGACTGAGTTATCGCATAAAATTTGACAAACAGACAAACGAACACACTGATGTCCCAGCTCAAATTAAAAGTAACATTTTTCGAGTCGTTGCTTGGAAACAAGGCAAATCGGCTTGCCTCATTTGATAGACACTACTAGGAGGAAAAGGGGAGGTAGATTTGAATTTTTGCCAACCTAAAGCGACTGACGAACTTATTTTCAAAAATAAATGTTTGGGATTTTCAAAAATAATTGTCGAATCGGTGTAGTTTAAACTGTTTGGTTAATGTTAGAATAGACATAGGGAGAATAAAACTAACGCATCTACGATGCAGGGTACCACTTGAGAGAGATTTTTCATACACGGAAGGTTCAGAGCAATTAATAAGCAGATTGCCTTTGCATCTGAAGCAGCGGCTGTCTAGAAGTGACCATTGACAGCCTGTTAAACCTTAACATAGTGTGTGATTATTTCATTGATTGCGGTAAGATGAATAACCGTTTTAATACATTATTTGATGTAGAGACCAGCCCAGATAGGGCGCCATAACATTGTGTGTGTACGACATTTTGCCTTTGTGGAAGATTGCGACATACTAGGAGCAGAGGCGTGTCTTAGGAAGCAAATCAAACTAAATTTGAGTTGAATATTGTCATACATATTTTGACTGTAAGACCAGAAAGTCACTGGCAGGCCTATTGGTATATTAACTTTGGAGAAAAGAAAAGATTGTATTTCAGCTGAAGAAGAAGATGATGTATATTGACAGGGGCGTTGAGACTATGTGGAAAAGACGATACCCACTGTTTATGAAGAAGTCACAATAAAGTTAAAGACTGTAGCTAATTTAGTTAGCTATTGTATCTGATCGCAATACTTGTTTAATAATGTTAAATTGGTAGTGGTGGAGACCATTAACTAGGGACTGAGGAAGGCCTGTTCCTCTTGTTTCAGGGTTACATCGCCCAGTTTCAAGTTGGTCAGAAGTCGGAGCTGCCGAAGTTGAGACAACCTACCGGTTGTTTCTGTCTCAAATCATACAAGTATTCGCAGTTTCCAGAATACACTGCAGTGGAGAAGTGTGCAGTGTTCTCGAACCAGTCATCCACGGTCTATAAGGATTATAAGATAAGCCTATATCTTGCGGGAATTATGCAAACTCAAATGTATTTAATCTCCACCCTATCCAGTAACAGTTTGTGATATGATGTGAAAACCAGTTTTCCCAATATTGACTCTTCATATAACAGGGTTTTTTTTCCACCAGGGAATAACAGTTTAGAAACTTTAACATATAAAATATATTGGACATATGTCCTTCTTGTGTATTTAATTTGATAAAACCATATTTTCATTTTAAGTTAAACATTCCTGTCCTAAAAAATTTGAGGGACAGGAAATTAAATTGTATATACATATATATCATAACTTTAAACCCAGTCTTGTTTATTTAATTTTAGTAATTTACATGTGTATTTGTTTAACGCAATTATCAATACATTTCCATTACCCTAGACATCAAGCCATATAAATTAACATCACAAACACTAGTTACCCAAAATAAATCGCAGAGTGAGATCGTAGGGTGGTAGCAGTCAGGTACCCTGAGAACATCTTACTTACTTAGTCGTTCCCCTTCTACCGTGAGGTGTAGAGGTTTGGAAGAGAGAGCGCCAGACTATCCTATCGGCTGTCTTCCTCCTGGCCTGGTTCCATTCTAGTCCTCGATCCTTCAAAGATTGTCTAATGTTGTCCTCCCAGCGGACTCTGGGTCGTCCTCGGGGTCTGGATCCTTGGCTCTTTGTTTCCCATGCTTGTCGTGGTATCCGATCTTCTCCCATTCTGCAGACATGGCCAAACCATCTTAATTGGGACTGTTCTACTTGGGTCTGCAGGGGGTAGGATTTAAGGCCTTGACGTATCGTCTGGTTGCGTACCATGTCTCTTCTTGTTACTTCAACCACCTTCCTCAGATACCTCATTTCTGAGGTTTGGATCTGGCTTTTATGGGTTGTAGTCATTGCCCATGACTCGCATCCGTATGTCAAGACTGGGACATAGGTGGAGCGGTATACAGCCATCTTCGTTTTCTTACCAACCTCTCTCTTGCTGAGGAATCCTCGATTTATGGCCTGAAAAAGTCTCCCAGCTGCTGCTTTTCGAGTGGCCAACTCTTCTTTGATGCCTCCCTTTCGGTCTATAATAGCTCCGAGGTATTTAAAGTGGTCGACCTGCTCCAGGACCTGTTCTCCCAGCTTAATCTGATGTTTTCTTTCTTCTCGTGATATCACCATGGATTTTGTTTTAGAGCTGCTTATGACCATCCCTCTCTTCTCCAGCTCTTCCTTCCAGACTTGCAGGTTGGATTGGAGATGTGCCTCTGATTTAGCAATCAGGGCGACATCATCAGCAAATGCCAGCTCCGAAATATAGACCTGTCTCATCTTCCAGTACCCCACTGGATACTTTCTTGTTCTCTCCTTACATGCCTTGATGACATCGTCCATAAGGAGTATGAAGAGGTAAGGTGATAGAATATCACCTTGTCTTACACCAGTGGTGGTCCTGAACTCTTCTGACTTATGGTTTGCTGTCCTTACATAATTTCTGCAAGACTTGTAGAAGCTCTGTATAGCATGAATCAGAGGTGCTGGAATATTCTTCCTTGCCAAACAGTCCCAAAGTTTGCTCCAGGGGACCCTGTCAAACGCCTTTTCCAGATCTATGAAACAAAGATGCATCTCACTCTTATACTCAAGGGCCTTTTCACTCAGCTGTCTGAGTGTGAAGATTAGGTCTTGAGTACTTCGGTTTGCTCGGAATCCGCACTGGACCTCATCCAATTGTGGCTCAGCTAGGCGTCGGAGTCTCTGCTCTAGGATTCTAGAGTAGATTTTACCAGGGACACTGAGAAGGGATATGCCTCTATGGTTTCCACACTGTCGATTGTCACCTTTTTTGAAAATTGGTGTTATGATGGCAATCTCCCAATCCTTTGGTATGGTCTTGTTGTACCACGCTGCCTGTAAAACCCTTAAGAGTAATAGGTCGCCTGATGCTCCCATGAACTTAACCATTTCTGGTGTTATACCATCATGCCCTGCTGCTTTGCCCATCTTGATTTTCTCCAGTGCTGCCTTCAGTTCTTCCATCTTTATGTCATCTTCACCATCATTGGTTTTCTCTTCTGTGCTAGTGTTTATCATTTCTGATGCTTCTCCATGCTCACCATCCAGGAGTTCTGAGAAATATTCTTTCCATCTTCCCATTACTCCTTCGGGGCAGTAAGCAATTTGCCTTGCTTGTCCTTTATAAATTTGAGAGGGCATTGTTTTTCCTTCCTCATGTTCTTTAGGGTCTTATAGAACAATTTCTGGTTTTCTTGTGCATCTTTTTCTAGCTTTTCTCCAAATTCTTCCCAGGACTTCTGTTTTGCTGCTAGCACTTTGTTCTTTGCTTCTGTTCTGAGTGTCACATATTCTCTATATTTTTCCATTTGTCCTGTTGTGTTTTTAGCTCCTAAGTATTGTTTCCATGCCATTTTCTTCTCTCTTATTTTCTCTTTGACTTCCTCTGTCCACCAAGGTGTCCTCTTTCTCTCGTTCCCATGTCGGACTACACCGCATGCTTCTGCAGCAGCTGTCTTTATGATATCCTTGAATTTATTCCAGAGGGTTTCCAAGTCATCAGGTCGTTCTTCTGTGTTGCTCACCGCTGAAGCAATAAGCCCCTGATATCTGGTCTTAATTTCTGGCTCTCTCAGCTTGTAGGTCCTAATGCTCATTTCTCCTGCTCGTTTACTTGGTTTCTTGCGTGATGTTGGGCAGTTCCTAGGCTGAGCAACTCTTTCAGTTGTTCTTTTGATTGTTAGCAGGTAGTGATCACTTCCAATCTCTGGCCCCCTCCAGACTCTAGCATCTCGGACATATTTGAATGAGCTTCTCCGAACAATGGCATAGTCGATCACTGACTTCTCATTCTTTGTTGGTTCACATCTAGTGTATGCATGTATGCGCTTATGGGGGAACTTTGTGTTTGTAATGATCAGATTCTGCTCACTGCAGAATCTAAGGAGTCGCTTTCCATTGTCATTGAGAATATCTTCTCCATATCTTCCGATAACTCCACCCCATCTAGCATGGTCATTTCCAACTCTGGCATTAAAATCTCCGAGCATGATAACTTCATCTAGGCAGTCATCCACTGTCCTTTGAAGCAGCTCGAAGAATTCCTCCTTGACCTCTGCTCTCTCATCCTCATTTGGCCCATACACTATGACCAGGTTGACTATGGTTTCTCCTTCTTTTAGTTTAACAACCATAATGCGCTCCGAGACAAAGTTCCATCCCTTGATACTATCTTTTTGATTTTGGGCCACAATGCAACCCACGCCCCCCTTTAGCTCTTTCAGACATGGGTACACCACTGTAGAGCAGCGTGTTGCCATCGAGATCCATGACTCCTTGTCCTTTTTTCTTTGTTTCCGTTATAGCCAGGATTTCTAGTTTTGCTTTCCTCATCTCTTCCACCAGCTCCTCTTCCTTCCCATTTATACTTCTTGTGTTCCAAGTTCCATAAGTCGTAGTCCGTAGTCCGTTCCAGTTCGTCGCCTTTAGAATCAGTCCAGTTTTCTCTCTTGTGTTGCTAGTAATCGTGATTTAAAGCAAACAGGTGATTGGCCTGTTGTGCCTTTGCATGGTGGAGGGGCTGCCTCCTTATGGCCTCCATGCAGGCCGCCCTCCTCCTTTTTCATCCGGGCTTGGGACCGGCATTGGCGGAGTTCCCTGAGAACATCAACTTCAACTATTAGACTCAGGGACTTGCATAGCTGACCTCACTCTGTAGACACATTCTGACTACTTTTTCTTTAACATCAAAACCCACCACACATATTCTGCATGCTAAGTGGGGTATTACTGCACTATCAAGAGCTAGACAATGAAGGGGACACAGAAGACATAATAATACATGGATTGTACAGTGCAGGAAAGTGTGGAAGCCCTGTGCTCCAGGAGGAGCTGTAAGTTAATTTATTACTATCAAGAGGCGTTTTACCTTTATATGTTGAAAGGGATCACAAATGTGGAACTGATGAAAAGAACTAGACAGGTGCCAGTGGAACAACAAATAACAAGACTCTGACCATGGATAGGACAAACACAATAAGAAAATCTGTTGATAGCATTACAAGGCAATCCTTTTTCTGGAATCCCCAACGTAAGAGATGTAGAGGGAGACCAAATAACACATCAAGAAGAGAACTGGAGACAGAAAAGAAAGGAATAAAGAGCATAAGGAAAGACTTTGAGCAGATGGCACATGACAGGAGGACCTGGTACAACTTTATCGAAGGCCTATACTCCTTGGGTAGCTGATGAATGATGAATGAATAAATAAATGTTGAATTTCTTTTATTCACTAGCTCTTTTACACAGTCTGTAATTACTCATTTGCAGCTTTCTCATATATGATATACTTACGTTGTACGTGCCCCCTTCACGTCAGGTTTCAAATTCTTAGGGTTAATGAAAAATGTGATAATCTCATTGTAAAATATAGCACCTCCCCCAAAGCCTGTCATTAATGCCCCACTGGCCAATCCTACATGTCGAGGAATCCACTGAAATAAAGAGCCAACAGAATCACGGATTAGGCAATTGTGATCAATGTCATCGATATGTATGTTAAGTGGGCTTGGTGATCTAATATTCTTCTTAGTTTCTGTCTTTGATGTGTTGATCCTCATGTTGTACCTTTCACATGTTGAATTAAGTGCATTTGTGTGTTTTTGAAATTTTTTCTCATTTTCATATATTGGACTTTGGTCATCTGCAAAAAAGAAACTTTTCAGTGGGTTGTATTCCTCACTTTCTGGGTGTTCTGCTAGGATAGCTTCTGTTGTTATTTTGTCAGTATAAACATGATGTATACATCATATCATACTAATTAGAATGTATATTTTTGGCATTTAAAAGAAAGCAAACAGGGTGAAAGATGGGTGTATGTGGCTTTACAATTTAGTAACTTTTAATCTGATATTAGTAATATGCAGTGACAGCTCATTCCTACAAGATTGTAGTGTCCATCCTCACCACAAATTTAAAAACCAAAACCTTTTTTTTTCAAGTTTTAGTAGTGGCATATAAAAAAGTCCCTGTAACTGTATTGTAACGGCTATTATTCTAAGCTGAACCATCTTTAAGCTTTCACTCTCTCTCTCTCTCTCTACCAACCCTTCCCATTCTCACATCGTTGTTGCGTGCACTCCTTCTACAGGTCTTTTCTGAGCTCCGAGGATGACTGAAAGCCATCCCTAAAAATGTGAAAGAATTGTTTGATGTAATTTACGTCCCACAAATCTAAACAGAACAATGCCGGAAAAATATGCTTACTGCGCATACGCAGAATACCCCGATAGGGATAATTTTAGCTCTCCTCAAGATAATTAGAGTTGTCTGCTCTTGGTAGTAGGTGATGTTATTATTGCTTTCAGCATAAACAAAAAAATTACCTGAAATGACTATTACTAGGCCCATGACAACACCTGAATTGGAAAGATGTTTCTCTTTACTGAAACATGTGAAAACTTAAGGAACATGATAAGCAAAGAATTGGTTAATCCTCTGTCCAGCAGTTCCACAAGAGCGATCTTGTCATATGATTTTGATCCTTCGATGCTGCGCAAGCACCCTTTTATGAAAGTCTGTATATTTCTGGTTGTCATATTTTGTTGTTCTTTATGATTTTGAGCCATACAAGAGGACATCCTTGACATCTGATTTTTTGTGTTGAACTTTTTTTTCCATATATTTCCTAACGCTCTTGCTTTTTGTGTTGTTTGTATTGACACCTAAATGTATATATTACTGTTTGTTATTTTACTTTGTGATTTAATAAAGGGCCTGTTTGGTTTTATACTGCTTTTATATTTGTGGAAATATTAATGCTACCTCAGGGTAAGAGAGGTAGAGAGGGATCAAAGAAGACACGGTGAAGAGAACTGGAAACAGATATGAAGGGGATGAAGAAGTCACGGAAAGACCTTGACCTGATGGCACGTGACAGGAAGATTTGGCTCATGTCTGCTGAAGGCCTATGCTCCCTGGGGAGCTGAAAGGTGATGATGGTGGTGACAATGAAATATTAATGTTCATAGAAAATATTTTTTTTTAGAAAAGTATCTTTAATCTGAAGGTAATTTTAATGTAGCACTGAATGTCTGTGAAAATGGAACTGGAGTAGAGGAAGTGAGGCGTGAGACTTTCTAAAATACCAATAGAGGGCTTGTGACCACAACATTTGAGAAACCCTGATTTAAAGTATGCAAACAATTGACCTACACATTGGTTCTTTTGTGCTTTGACTCGATGAAATTGTGACTTGTTTCTATATTATAACTATATCATTGTTATAAAACTTTCCTGCATTTAACTTAATAATGGTAAAGGTAGTCCCATAGCAGTTACTGCTGCAGGGGAGCGAAGTGTTAGAGACTTCACTATACTAGGTCCAGCTATGAAAGGTGGGGTGACCAGTTACCTTCTTCGCTACCTTTTCCTTCCCTAACTCACAAGCAGTCAGGTACCCATTTACAACTGGGGTAGACTGGAGTGTGACACCACGGTGTTTCAAAGCTGGTATGTTTGCCCCGAGCAACTTAACTTGCTGATTCTAATTTATGCCAGGACTTAATTTTATAGACTAATGGAAATGAAGTGCAGTGTAAAAAGTAGTACACAGCTGATGTCTCAACATTTATTTTAATATATATGGTGAGTCATATTAATATACTGTATCAATAACTGTAGTACCGTAGTCATTCTTCTTTCTTTTATTTTTCTTTCTGCTCCATAGAGCATTTGGCTTCAAATACTTTATGAATAATATAATCATGCCGTGCTCCATCAGTGTAAGTCAGCGGCAGGCAACTCATGATCTGTGTGGATCTACTTTAGAAACACTAGACTCTCCAAAAATCTACCTTGGATAAAATCATGTCCGTTTTCAGGTTTCCATGTCTTTGGAATAAGCGCCACTTACACGCAGCTTGTACCTCTTTCAGGCGAACTGTTTACTGCAATTTCATCAACAGAGCGATAGTAATATGAACGAAATTATATTTTACTCCATGTAAATTCACTTCAAAGAAAAAATCATGTTACTAGCTCATGCATTTCATGACCAAAGTGATTATTTACTTTAAAGGCAGCTAATGAGTTTTCACCAGGAACACGGAAAAAGTTCTATTAATCATGGGGAAACTATACTTTTAATTAAATAATGGCGGGAGAGAGCTGGCTCATCTTTTCCATAGCTTAAAACAATTGTTTGCCCCCCTGCTTCTTAGAAATCTACCAAATCATTTCCTGTGATCTACTGGTAGATTACAGTGGACTGGTTGCTGAACCCTGGTTTAAGTTCTTTATGCTCTTGTCTGTACTTGTTATGAATGCAATATTAATTGTCATTCACCATTATTTATCTTCCTGGGGGTCTCTCAAGACATAAAGAAATAACATTTACTACTGCATCCTCAAACATGTCGTACCAGGCGACTAATGTGACATTGTGCACTGGGCTGACAAACATGTTGTACCAGGCGACTAATGTGACATTGTGCACTGGGCTGACAAACGTCGTACCAGGTGACTAATGTGACATTGTGCATTGCGCTGACAAACATGTCGTACCAGGTGACTAATGTGACATTGTGCACTGGGCTGACAAACATGTCATACCAGGCGACTAATGTGACATTGTGCACTGGGCTGACAAACATGTCGTACCAGGCGACTAATGTGACATTGTGCACTGGGCTGACAAACATGTTGTACCAGACGACTAATGTGACATTGTGCACTGGGCTGACAAACATGTCGTATTAGGCGACTAATGTGACATTGTGCACTGGGCTGACAAACATGTTGTACCAGGCGACTAAAGTGACATTGTGCACTGGGCTGACAAACATGTCGTATTAGGCGACTAATGTGACATTGTGCACTGGGCTGACAAACATGTTGTACCAGGCGACTAAAGTGACATTGTGCACTGGGCTGACACACATGTCGTACCAGGTGACTAATGTGACATTGTGCACTGGGCTGACAAACATGTCGTACCAGGCAACTAATGTGACATTGTGCACTGGGCTGACAAACGCGTCATACCAGGCGACTAATGTGACATTGTGCACTGGGCTGACAAACATGTTGTATCAGGCAACTAATGTGACATTGTGCACTGGGCTGACAAACATGTTGTACCAGGCAACTAATGTGACATTGTGCACTGGGCTGACAAACATGTTGTACCAGGCGACTAATGTGACATTGTGCACTGGGCTGACAAATGCGTCGTACCAGGCGACTAATGTGACATTGTGCACTGGGCTGACAAACATGTCGTACCAGGCGACTAATGTGACATTGTGCACTGGGTTGACAAAAATGTCGTACCAGGTGACTAAAGTGACATTGTGCACTGGGCTGACAAACATGTTGTACCAGGTGACTAATGTGACATTGTGCACTGGGCTGACAAACATGTCGTACCAGGTGACTAATGTGACATTGTGCACTGGGCTGACAAACATGTTGTACCAGGCAACTAATGTGACATTGTGCACTGGGCTGACAAACATGTTGTACCAGGCAACTAATGTGACATTGTGCACTGGGCTGACAAACATGTTGTACCAGGCGACTAATGTGACATTGTGCACTGGGCTGACAAACATGTCATACCAGGTGACTAATGTGATATTGTGCACTGTGCTGACAAACATGTCGCCCCCCCCCCCCCCCCCCCCCCCCCCCCCCCCCCCCCCCCCCCCCCCCCTACCAGGCGACTAATGTGACATTGTGCACTGGGCTGACAAACATGTCATACCAGGTGACTAATGTGATATTGTGCACTGTGCTGACAAACATGTCGTACCAGGCGACTAATGTGACATTGTGCACTGGGCTGACAAACATGTCATACCAGGCGACTAATGTGACATTGTACACTGGGCTGACAAACATGTTGTACCAGGCAACTAATGTGACATTGTGCACTGGGCTGACAACCTCATCATATAAACAAATCACCACAGAAATCACTGCTGCAAGAGCATGTGAAAACATAGTGCAGGCTTCCTGCAGTAACAGTGGGGGTTCTCATGCTCCATAAAGAGCGCCAATGAAGATGGTGATGATCATTTACACTTCAGAATAGGAGGACATGTTCAACTGTTTCCTTGTCTTCATGACATGAACACAAGTCACCCTGATGATTTGTAAATTGTTGAACTATGTGCTACTGGTACTGAAAGGGGGGAAAAGAATAGTAACTCTGTAATCTGTAAGGCATGTCGTAGATGGCAACTAAAAGGACAGTTTTGCATAAGGCTGGCTACCTCATCCTGTAAAAACCTCAAGCCAATAAAACTTCAGAAAATATGGACAAGTCAACCAATGATTTCAATAATTCAACTCTGTCATCTAAGTCTGAAGGTTCTCTATTAAGGAGGCTCATGGTGCAACACAGAGAAAGCTGAAAAGATGCTAGGCTGCTGAATCACCATTCTTCTTCTAAGAAAATCTCCAGATTTGCCACCTGAAATGTTCATACACTAAATGAACAAGTAACCACATGGAGAACAGAACTGAAAACTGACATTAAAGGGATAAAGAAGAATAGCTAGAACGGAAGGCTTAAAGGGTACTTATGATTCATGAAGAGCTGACTCAGTTATTAGGCTTTCAATATATGTTCACGCCAAGCCTCAATTATCTTGTTTTGTATTTAATCTATCCGTTTTACCTCACTTGACCTAGAATTCTATTTCATGACTGCTTTTTTCTCTCTCGTTATTCATGTTTTTGTGCTTATTCTATAATAGGCTTGTCACTATTCTGTGAATTGGTCTCTTCTCTGTTATCAATCTATTTCATAACCACATCTGTTTAACTCATAAAACTGGTAGTTTGCCTCAGACAGGTCATCAATATTGTTGCGAGCTAGCAGTCCTCTTCAGAACTGGCCCCTGGCAAGGCTTCACCATTCTAGTTGAAAGATACTAGTAGTCCTTTTCAAGGCTTGGTATTTATTAATGCGTCACTAGAGTTAAGACACAGTTCTCTTTCTTTTGACTGGCAAGTAAACAATAGCTCATCTTCAGACTCTGCATGGGCCACAAAAGATGTGCTATTGCTATGGTGTAACTATTTTATTACATGTCTGATGGGAGCAGTAGACCTAGTTCTGTATTTTGCTTTATCTCCTCTGTGACTACAGTAACCATACTGTGTAATTTTATGCTGTGCTCACTGTTGTGTATGTGTGTGTGTGTGTCAAAAATGACTATCCTCTTTTCTCTTCTCACTCCTTATGGAGAATGAAGCCACCATTGCAACTAGTTCCCCAGTACAAAGCCTGCATCAAAGTATTCAAACCAGATAGTCCACCATGAAATAATTTTCCCAAATAAGCCACTGTGTCTGACCATGTGTAATATATTTTTGTGCATTTAAACAAAATTATTTAAATCTTACCTTGATCACAATTGGAAGAGGAGGCCCATATGCTAACCCTGCCCCCAATCCTCCTAGCGCACCAAATACGGTAATCAAAGCAACCATAGAGTGTTGGATGGCATAATAACTGAGAAATGTTGCTCCACTGAAAGGAGAAGTAGGATGTCATGGGGCAATGTTTTGAGGAAAGAGTTACAAGTATTTAACTTCTGTAACCATTACAATAGTCCCACAATGCAAGTGGGTGCAACAGTGATAGTGCCTCGAAGTCGGTGGGTAATTAGTGGTGCTGGCTTGTAACATGTGGTAAACTGGAGGTGGAGATTTGTAACATGTGGTGAATTGGAGGTGGTAGCTTGTAACTCGTAGTGATTGATTTGGTGGGGCTGACATATAACTCATGGTGAAATGATGATGGTGGCTTGTAACTGGTTGTGTATTGGTAGTAGTGGTTTGTAAACTGGTGGATTATTACCAGTGGTGGCTTTTTTGCAACTTGTGATGAATTGGCAATGGTGGTTTGTAACATGTGATGAACTGGTAGCTGTGGTTTGTAACTTGTGATGAATTGGCAGTGGTGGCTTGTAGCTCGTGGTGAATTGGCAGTGGTGGCTTATAGCTCATGATGAATTGGCAGTGCTGGCTTGTAGCTCATGAATTGGCAGTGCTGGCTTGTAGCTCATGATGAATTGGCAGTGGTAGCTTGTAACTCATGATGAATTGGCAGTGGTAGCTGGTAACTCGTGATGAATTGGCAGTGGTGGCTTATAACTTTTGTGATGAATTGGCAGTGGTGGCTTGTAGCTCATGATGAATTGGCAGTGGTGGCTTGTAACTCATGATGAATTGGCAGTGGTGGTGTTGTTTTTTTTAAAATAATAAATGTGTTTGCTACTTTTCTTTGTAGCACGCCCCTTTCAACCATCTACCATGTACATGGAGCTGTTGGTTATATCAGGACGTGTTTCCTTTCTTGTAAAATGTTTTTGTTTGTATTTATTTTATACTATGTTATCTCTAGTAGGTATTTTTCCTTTTGTAGTTATAGTTCAAAATGGCTTTTTTTATCCAAAATATGATATTTTCTAAGCTGGTATGTTTTTAATTTTCACTGGACGGTTTATTTGGTTAATCTGTATGTATCTGGGGGGAATCTTTCACCAGTGTGGACTACTGGCTCGGATCCTTATTTATTTTTTATATGTTAGCTTTAGTTTTTGTAATATAGTGTTTAATTAACTTTTGCACTTCTGATGGGGTCTTTGTGCCTATGAGATTTTCTACACTCATTTCTACCTTGTGATTATTGCAGTATGTCTTAATGTTTTGCCTCTGCTGGTCATATTTTCTGCAGTCCATCAGAAAGTGTCTAACTGTGTTTCGTCCTTGACATTGTTCACATGTGGGTTCCTATATCATGAAATATCCAGTTCCAAGCGTGAGCCTTAACAATTTTTTTTATTAATTGCTATTTTTAGTTCATTTTGTATTTGACATTTTTTGCTTGTTTTTTTTTAAGGATTTTATGTGTGTTTTGCTTTTTTACTTTGGTCCCATGCTGTTATCCACTCTTTAGTTATTGCTTGAGCAATTAAGCTCTTAATTTCAAACTTCCCTAAGCCTACTTCAATTTTGTTATAGCTAGTTCTTCCCCCTTTGGCTTCTTTGTCTGCAAGCTCATTTCCTGCTATCCCCACATGTGATGGTATCCATGTTAGTGTTACACTGCTTCCTATAGTGTGCAGATATGTATTCAACTGTAGTATTTCCTCTATTATATCTGGCCTGCTAAATTCATTTCTGTTTCTGATCGCTATTACTGATGAAAGGGAATCTGTGAGAATGGTTACTTTTTATTTGGTGGGTTTTCTGCAGCTATTTCTAAAGCTTTTTAAGATTGCCAGTGCAGTGGACGTTGTTGTTGTTTTGATGAAATGATGGGTGGAGATCGGGCACTCAGCCTCTGATCATTGTTGCCTCTTCTCGTTCCATCTTGGTCTACCCTGTTCAACCTGAAAGTTGGTTATAATTGGGGTATTTAGTGTCATTTTATTTACTAATTTTGTATTCAATTTAAATAACTGTTGTCTTTTGCAGGTGCTGATTTTTTATTTATATTAGTATTTGTCAATTTTATTTTCTCTTTTGTATTGTTTCTAGATAACTATTGACCTTTACGCTGGGATTTAATTTGTATTTGTAATTGTTATTTTAGAGTTGTTGTCCCTTTTTTTTTAATACCTTGTCTTTCCTTGTCTTATGAGTAGTTTTTTTTTTTTTTTTTTGTTAATGCTTTTTTAGTTCTTGCTTCTTAATTTTTTTTTTGTTGGACGATTTTTTTTAAGTTCTAACCTTTTATTTTTTCCTTTGTTTTATGTATATATCTTTTAAGTATTGATTGGGCATCTCTTGGGGCATCTATACTTAAAACCTTATCACCTGTTAAGTCTATATTGTGATTTCTATAGTAAGTTTTTAATTCAAGCCTTTGTTGTTCATACTTTTTACAGTGGATCAGGTAGTGGTCTATGTCATTCTCTTCCTGACATTCTTGGCAGTGTGGTTCTTCTACCATGAAGTATGCTGCACCGAGTCGGAGACGCCACAGTTTTTTTGTTCGATGGTATCTTTAATTCTTCTCTGACCTGGCATGTCCTCGTTGGTTCTTTCAGCAGTTTGAACGCGTGTCTGCCTTTTCTACTTTCCTTCCATGTTGTCTTCCATTCCTCGTTTATAGTTTCCTTCACTTGGCTCTTGATCTCTGACCTTCCCAGTCCTGCTTTTATATTGTTTTTACTTGTTCTTCCCTTCTTGGCATTCTGGTCTGCCAACTCGTTGCCAGCTATACCTATGTGTGCTGGAACCCACACTAGCCTCACACTACATCCTCTGTTCTCTAGTGATGTATTAATTGCTAGAATTTCTTCCTTTATGTCTGGCCGGCTATATTTACCTGGGTGTTCTAGTGCTTGTAGTGATGATAGTGAGTCTGTAAATATCGTAACAGCTTCTGGTGGGTTATCTTCGATTATTTCTAGACTTTTAAGAATTGCTACCATCTCTGCAGTAAAAATCGATGCCCCTTCCGTTATACTGTAGCTCTTTTTTATTCCCCATTGTGGTATTACAACTCCGGCACCTAGTTGCCCACTATCACCCTTGGATCCATCAGTGTAGACGGCCAGACTTTGTTTAGTTAGTTGCTCTATGAACTTTCTACTTATCATTTTGGCTTCCTTATCTTCTATGTTTTGTTTGATCTTTTCAGTAAGTGAGTAGTCTATGATTGGTGTTTTTAGTTCCCAGGGTGGTATTTTGCTTCTGTATTTATTACTATTTTCAATTGTGTTTGATAGTTCTTTGAACTGCATTAGGTCTTCTATAGTTCTCCATCCTGTTGGATATCTATCTTTATTTAAGGGGACGTCCCATACACTTGGTTGGTTTTTGACAAATGCTTTATGTGCTGGGTGGGTCACTTCTTGTGCTACTTTACTCCAATAATTTAATCTCAGTTCTTTCCGTCTTAGACCAAGGGGAGGTATGCCGAGAGCTACTTCTAGAGCTTCTACTGGTGTCGATATAAATGCACCTGTAATAGTTCTCATGGCTGCATTTTGAATCCTGTCCAGTTTTGCTTTGTTAGAAGCTGCAGCTGAGTCATAGACTATGCTGGCATAATCCAGTTTCCCCCTGATGAAGGCCTTGTAGAACATAAGCATTATTTTATTGCTGGCCCCCCATCCATTACCTTTTACAATCCTTAGTATATTTAGGGGTCCCCTACAGCTTTCTACCAAATTGTCTATATGTTTATTATAATTTAGTTGTTTATCTAAAGTTATGCCCAGAAATCTAGTTGTTGAGGAGGTACATATTTTCTGTCCTTTAATGGTTATATTGATTTTTGTTATTTTTTTTTAAATTTCCTTTGCTGAAAATCATACCTACTGTTTTGTTTACATTAATTTGGAAGCCCCAACTTTTCATCCACTCTGAAACTTTGTCTATTTGATTTTGAAGTTTTTTGTAAACATGGTCCAAGTTTTTTCCAGATCGCCAAATGGCACAGTCATCTGCAAATTGTGATACTGCATTCTTTATGTCATTAAATTCATCTGCTAAATCATTTACAGCTATAGTGAAAATTGAAGGAGAGATCACTGATCCTTGAGGAATCCCATTCTGTTGTTCATATATTTCTGACCTATCATTATTCACCTGTACAGCAAAATACCTGTCCTGTAAAAAGTTTTCTAGATACCTATAGGTTTTACCAGTAATGCCAATCTTTTTCATTTTGTAAAGAGCTCCATCGCGCCAGCATTCATCATATGCTCTAGCTACATCTAGAAAGACTGCCACTGTTTTCTCTTTCCTGTTGAACCCTAGCTTTACATCATGTTCTAATCTTACAAGCTGGTCTACTGTACTTCTGTCTGCTCTAAACCCTGACTGGTTTGGGCTATATAACTGGTTTTTTTCCAGGTAGAATTTAACTCTTTTATTCACAACAGTTTCCAGTATTTTACCTAGTTGTGATGTTAAGGAGATAGGCCTATATGAACTTACTTCATGGGCTTCCTTATTGGGTTTTAGAATGGGTACTATCATAGCTACTTTCCATGCTTTTGGTATCTTTCCTAAGTTCCAGATTTTGTTATAAAGTGAAGTTATTATGTTTATAGTTCTTTTGGGTACTTTCTTAAGGATTTCATAACTAAGTATATCTTGCCCTGAGGCAGTATTAGATTTATCTTTTATTGCATTAGTTACTTCTTCCTCTGTTATATCAGCATCTAAATAGTTTGTTTCCTCTATCTGGTCTGGTAGTTCTTTTAAAAACTGTATCCTAAGTCTTTCTCTTCTCTCATTTTCTTCCTGTCCAAGGCTACTTTTTGCACTGACTTTATAGAAATACTCGGCAAGGGCATTAGCTTTTTCTTTATCTGTTTCTGCTCTCTTTGGTAGTTTGATTGTTGGCATTATTGTTTTCTTATTGTTCCCTTTGATTGCCTTAAGCTTTTTCCATACTTCTCTAATTTGAGTGCTAGGTTTAAGTGACTGACAAAACTCCTTCCAGTTAGTTTCTTTGGCTTTGAATATTATTCTGTTAGATTCATTCCTAATAAGTTTATACTTATCATAGTTTTCTTCTGTTCTGTTATTTCTATATTTTTGTAAGGCCCTTTTTCTTCTCTCATGAATTTCTGCACAGCTTTTATTCCACCAGGCAACTGGTTCTTTATTCCATTGAGTTTCTCTTTTCTTATTAATGTTACTTATTGGTTTAAGGTGTTGTGGCATATTTTTATTTGGTATATACTTTATTGCTATTTTCAGAATTTCATTGGTCAGTGTTTCCGCCCACAAGTCAGTATCATCTGATTCCATGTCTTTATATTCCATCACCTCCAGCTCTGATTGGAAAGCTTCCCAGTTTGCTTTTTTATAGTTGAAGGTAGGTTTCTCTGGTTCTGGGTTTGGAATGACATTTTCATGCATGGTTATTACAATGGGCAGATGATCTGAGTTTGTGTCTTGTAACACTTCCCAATTTACATTCGCTAGGTTGTTAGTTGCTATACTTATGTCTATTGCTGAGTCTGCCCTATTAGCTTGTGGATTAATTCTTGTTGCAGATCCATCATTTAGTATTAGTAGTTCATTGTTTTCTATGAAGTCAAGTAGGCATTTTCCTGCATTATCTGCATGTTGTCCACCCCAAGCACAATGATGGGAGTTAAAATCGCCTACTATGATTGTTTTGGGGCCTAGTCTGGTGCTTATGGCTAGTATTTCTTCATCTTTAATTGTGCCATCTTTAGCATATACATTTAGAATTGTTAGATTGTTTGGTTCAGCTGCTATAGTAACCTGGATACCTTCTATATTGGTTGTATTAAATACTTCCCAGTCTATGATTTTAAATTTTTCGCTAACTAAGACTGCGACACCTCCTCCTCTACCTTCTTTCCTATCGTGTCTAAGTATCTTAAAGCCCTTACAACTATATCTATTATTTGGGTTTAAATGGGTCTCTTGAAGAGCATATATATCAGTATTTCCTCCAGTCTCTGATAGTAGGGGTGCAAAATTTTTTTTTAATACCCCTACAATTCCACTGGATAATTCTAAATCTTTCTAAATTGAATTTTATCATCATCTAGTATACCTTTTATTTTGGTTAACTATCAATTTTGCTCTTATTCTTTATTTCCTGTACTTGTGGACCCACTATCCATCAAGTTCTCAAGAAAATCCTTATTTAAACTTGTCATTATTTCCCTAACTTCTTCCGCTAAGTGTGGTAACAATCCCTCAAATCGTTTTTTGATAGTTTCTATGATAGTTTCTTCTAGGTTGCTTTTGTTCTTTTTGACCACTTTCCTATTTTCATCCAATGCTACATTCCCTTCTCTCCCTATGTTAATCTCCTGTTTTTCACTTTCCATTCTTTTTAGTATTATTTCACTTTCTTCTTTTTGTTCAGACAGTTTGACTAGTATCATTTCATTTTCTTCTTTCAGTTCAGTCAGTTTAGCTATATCCTGGGAAATTTGGTGCTGTATGGCTTTCACTTCTTGAAGCAATGCCTCTGTACTTTTCAGTGCACTTGTGTCATCCGAGGATGTAGTTGAATCATCTGACTGGTTTTTTTGGTACTCTTTTATTACTTTCTAACTTGTTCTTACTTTTTTTTTTGCCATCTGTGACTTAAGCATTTTGACATCTTCTTGCACACTCTTAATTTCTGTTATAACTTTATTGTTCGTATAAGTATCATTTTCTTTTAATTCTTTAATGACCGTTGTGAAAGGGGTTTGGGTTGTTATAGCTACCCTCAATGCTTTTTTGGTCTGCTGATATACTGGGCAGCCCTGGAATCTGGCGCTGTGATTTCCTTTGCAATTAATGCATTTTCTGTTTGCATTATCCTTTTTATAGTCAGTATCTGACTTTGCCTTTTCGCATTGCGTGAAAGGGTGTGCCCCCGCACAAAACCTACATACTGCCTTCCCCCTGCAAGTGTGGCGCCCATGACCAAACTTCATGCAGTTGGAGCACTGCAACACTGGGGGAATGAAGGCTTCTGTGTTTTTGTGTGTTTTCCCAAATAGTACCGTCTTGGGGGGTTCCCTACCTTCTGTTGTTATCACTGCCACTGGGGTAACGATACTCCCTTTCACCATTATTCTGTCCACGTGTACCAGCTTTATGTCTGGGTTATGTTTTGCGAGGATGTTCATAACTTCCTCGCTTGAAAGGGTAGTGTTTATCCCTTTTAACACACATCTACTGGTCACTTTTGCTAGCTCTATCCTTACTTCTATGTCGTGTGCAAGAGTCACTGTTTTTGCTTCTGCCCACGTTTTGCCTTCCTTTGTTGTTTTTTACTTCTGAGCCTCCTTTCAGTTTATCCCCTCTGGTTTCATGACTTGTTTTGTCCGCATTTACCTGGCTGTCCTGATTATCCTTTTCCCTGGGTCCTTTCTTTCCGTTCGCTGTGCTGGTTCCTGATCTTTCTCCTTTGTTGATTCTGCTTTTTGTTGATTTTTTTTCCTTCCGCGCCTCCTTCCCGATTTTCCATTATTTGTTTTACTCGTGTCCTTTAGTTCTGTTTTTTTTAATTTCAGGGTTCGTGGTCCTGTTTCTTTCTGTCCGGTTTAAAGTTTTGTCTTTTTCTGAAGTTTTGTCTTTTTCTGGAGTTTTGGCCATCGCTTTCCCTTCCTCGGACTGTTTTCTGGTGAATACTACCATTGGTTATTTTCCCTGTCTTTTAGTATGCTACTATTTGTTGTCTTTGAATTATATTCTGATGATTGAATATTATATGTAATCTTTGGCTTTTGGTTTATTTTGTTATATATATCTTTACCCCACTACGATTCTTAAATTAAATAGTCCCCTAATACTTAACCTTAACTACAGTAGGCCTACTCTAATACTATCAACAAAAGTATAAATTATTCACCACTTAAATATGTCTTTCAAGATGGCTGCCTGATCTCACTCAAAGAATTGCCACGTGGCGCTATTTAATTTCTATTATTTTAATTTCTAAAATTAACTGCAATACGCTAACACTGAGGATGGATAAAAATATCAACTTATCTGATAACTTGTGTAGTTCTAAGGATGTCTTCACTGTGTCTCGTCCTAAAAAGAACGTATCAAGCTTGTGTGGTTTGAGGTAAGCAAAAATGCGTCGGAAGTGCAGTGGATGAAAGAGAATACAGAATAATGGTTTAAGAAAGTTAAATAGAGTTGTTAATAGACTATATGTCTTTGTTAAGGGGAAGTAAAATGAGCAGAAGAGTTTTTGAGGGAAGGGAGGTAACTTCGTAAATTCCCTTTTGGGAGATGTAGCTTTGTTTTGCGTTGAGTATTCATGTGAGTTCTCTATTATGGTGTAACTGATTTGCGTAGTAATGTTTTAGTAATAGGATTAAGGAAGATCGTATGGGTTTTGAGCTTAATCAGCAAAGGGAGATGACTTTCAATTACGTCCCTTGAAATGTTTTGGTGAGTGATCAAAATAAACAGGGAAAGTGTTGCGAAGGTGAACACATTTTAGCAGAGAACGGGTCGAATTAAAAAAAAAAAAAAAGTTTGTCTCATATTAATTTACTGTTTACAGGCCTTGGGTTTCCCTTCCTTATGTGTTATAAATGTTTTATACAATACCAAACTTACCCTCTGTCCTGTTCTTACTGTTCTAAGTCTACTATCATTTACTGGACACAGTATTAAGGTCTTTGTCTTGTGTGGACTGGCCTATACTGTATAATAGGGGAACAACAGAAGTGATTGCGTCATTAATAAGCTGAACTGCCCATGGTAAACTTCCAGTGTTATGTCATCGGTTCGCACTAATGACCTGTCATCGAAGCATCATTTTTTGGTGATGCGTAGATGGCAAGGAGGATAGTGTGATTCGCTTGCATAGCTAGGCGGGGTTGTCGCACGGAAGGTCCAGGGTTCAAATCCTGGGTAAGCCACTCATGTCTGTTGTTTTTCTGTTGTCTAGTGTTCTACTTCTTTATTTCCTACGAGTGCCTGATAACATACCTTTATGTTGGTCTCATATTAGTTTACTGCACCATGATGTGCCTCACCAAAACGCGAAAACTATGGTCATCGGCTATGACGAAGGGTCCATAACTACGCTTTTGAGGATTGAACAGTGTCGGTTTATGTGGTGTGGTCCACTCACGATGTGTAGAGAATTCTACTTACAAAATGTGTTCAAGAGTCCAGATTTTGACTCAGAAATCAAGTAAGATTATAATTCAATATGGGACAAACCCATTTCGTCAGGATATGCGTAATCCACGGTAAGGAATAGGCGCGATTGCCCAAAGTATGTATTGAGAGACATGTCAAGGCTAGTATAACCTGCATGTATAGCTATAAACATTTGAGGAATACATTTATTAGCCGACTAAAAGAAAGTGTGCACGAAGGCACAAAACTATAATAGTATGGACATTGATGAAAATTACAATGTGTCAAGAATGACTCGGAAAGAATAAAGTAAACAGACAAGATTATAAATGTGCTAGTAAAAACACAGACGTATTATTATAAATAGGAGGAAGAAATTTACAGAAGCGTGGAAGTACGGTATTTATAAAGAATATATCGAAGGAAGTAATGTTGGAGCAGTGTGTCGCTCATGGAAGTCTTGTGTAAAATAAAATGAAAGTCGTTCAAACAGAGGTCTTCAGAGAATCTTTGAAAGTTTTAGATTCTTTATTGTTACATTCCAACTATTAACAGTTTGTTCCAGTTGGTTGGCGAATACGACTATAAATACGCATAGGAACAATTACACTGAAACGTTCTAGCCAGTTTTTAAAACAAGTTGAAGAAAAACATTTTAAGGCGGTCGGAAATTTTATTAGACAATTTTATTGAGTCAATACATCAGTAAATTATGGAAATAGAGAAAACCCTAGACAACCTACAGACAACCAACAATTTGTTCTTAACAGGCATTTAACTTATAATGAATTACATAAATTGGGTACCTCTATATGTTACTGTTACTAATGATGATGCTATTGGTTGCAAGAAAACCTAACACTATACACATCTCCAATACATGCATCATTCATCATATTCCTGTGTGCTCCATACAGAGCAGGAAGCCACCACTGCAGGATGGTCCCCTTCCGGGAAACCTGCACCAAGTAGTCACGTGATCTTGCAGCGGTGGTTTCTGTGAAAATTTGTTTTACATGATGAGGTTGGCTGTACGACTTTTTAGTAGTCACTTTTTATGTCATGCTCGAGCGTTCAGTAGTCCTAATCTTTCTTTATTTCTGCACAGACATGCATATTTAATGCTAAAACATTCACTTTAAGTGATAACTATCTCTCACCTGTGTAAAATCAGCGCTGTTATCAGTGTTAACCTAGTCCCGTACATGTTTAGTAATGTGTATCCAGATGCAATTATAGCCAAGGAGAAGGTGATGAAGAAAGCAGAGAAGATCCACTGGGGATCCACAAGATCCATTTCTGACGGTGTCCTTGCATGGTCGTAGGAGTTAATATAGGTCGCCAAGTTACCTGAAAAGTAATTGGGAACCGTTAATCTTTATAAAGATGGTGCTCAGCCCGACTGTGAAAAGATAAGGGTTTGTGCGCAGGGCCTGCTATTGTCTCCTGTAAATTAAACAATGTTGCGGAAACCAACAGCATATGAATTTGTTGGACAGATAAACGGACATGCCTTGAGGGACAAATAATGGTATACGATTTTAATATGGTACATATAGAATTGTAGTGGGTGGACAGGAGCATAACAAATGATTCAAGATCTATTTCAGTAGACAGCGGAAATGAAGACCCATGCTCTAAGGGAAGAGTGGAGTCAGTGAAAGAGTCAGCAAGTCAATAGGTTAGGTGGCCATCAAGTGAATTTGCGAGCCAGTGAATCAGACAGTGAGTAACTGAGTAAGTAAGTGTACTGGGGATTAGCAGTGAAAATGTCTCTGAAGTTATCGCTCACAAAAGGAGGATAACAAATGTAACCACCTGAAGTAAAAAATAATGTGGTTGAGCAACAATTCATCACATAGTGGACTGTCCCATATAGTTTCTAGCGGCCTCTGAGGACAGAAAGAAGGCGTTGGATTACTGCTCCGTCAGGCATGTCATTAGGAGGTGACTGTGGTGAAAATTCTAATACAAATATATAAATTAGAACATAAATGTAAAGCAGAAAGCAAAAATACGATAGAAAGAAGAATGCAGAAAGAACTGTGCTTTTCCCAATAGCGTAACGCATTCGTTTTATAATGGCTGAACACAAGATGCCTACTTTTCCTGCTTCGTTCTTCAAATGAATGTATCGCGCCACAGCCACTATAAAACGTGTACTGTTTCTTCTAGACGACCTTGATACTAAAACTAACAAAAAGTGCCCAAGATCGCGCAAAAGGTTAGCATATGAAAAGACAGACGAACTTAGAGAGGGAGAGAGATGGACTGAAGAACGCAGGCCGCTCGCAGTGTGTCTAAAAATAAACCAACTCGCACGCCTTTTTGCTTGACCTGATTTCAAATATCAGCGATGAAAAAAAAAACTAACGATACGACATTGGGTACCGAAAACAGTCTTAGCTCTTATTGAGAATACTGAGATTCTACTGTTTTACGGCTAAACTCCTGACTTTATACTGATAGTACAGTCAAAAAAAATCAGCGGACAGGTGGTAGTTTAAAAATAAACGACTAACATCGAGAAAAAAAAGATAGCATTTTAAACTAAGCCACTTAGCCCCATAACAATCATATATTCGTGTACCTGAAGACTTGCTGACTAGGAATATGTAATTAGTTATCTAAATAGTCCATTAGATAATTAAATATTGGTAATAAAAACCTAGAGAAACGGAGATACTGTCAGGTCGTCATATCTGCTTAGATTGGATAGCAGAATTTTTTGGGGAAAAAATTAGGTGAAAGAAAGGCAAAGATAGTACGAGGAAGGGGATTGGCTGAACTTTGAAGTTAGAAGAAATATTATTGGGTGACCTCTGAATAACTAGCAGATGCTTAGGAACGGGGAAAAAGTTGAATGAGAAATTTGAACGACTGTTTATCTTTTTGAAATATTAAAAGCGATTGGTCAATGCAGTTAATATTGTCAGAAGAAAGCGTGGAAGAGACGCCATATCAAAAAATATCTTTCCAGCAAGAGATGAGATCAGGACTGTGTTATTCTAATAAAAAGTATAGCAGCCTGGACATTAACGCAGATCGAAACTGTGCAAGTCATCTTTGCAGTGTATTTCTTTAAGAATTGTGGTAAGCTAGACCTTATTAACCTGTATTTTATATGAAAATTGAATGTGAAATAATAATATTTGTCTGTAAGTGTGTGGGTCTGTAGCAAACATGAGGCAAAGCCTAGATATTGATTCACCATGTGAAAGACTATCAGAGAGGAGTATAACTACACACACACACACATATATATATATATATATATATATATATATATATATATATATATATATATATATATATAATATATATATATATATATATATATATATATATAGGATTGTCAACTAGGAACATAACACCTATCCTATTGTATGGAAGAGATTACAGCTGGAATTGCAGAGGCGTTGTAGCCAGTAAGGAAGAGGAATACTGGAGTATATTGTCACATCAAAAGCTAGTAGTTGGCATAAAGCTGTGAACTTTTACGTTTGTTTGTACTGTCCTGTACTTCATAGTATGTGTATATGGAAGAAGGATTGTCACATTAAAGCTAGTAGTTGGATGTACTGTCCTGTACTTCATAGTGGAATAATATTGTATATTAGTTATGAAGAAGGATGCATAACCTTCACATTTCAGGGACCGTGGTACTGATGTTGATATAGCATCATCCGGTTTGAGCACTGCTTGATCCAGAACGCTGGCAGTAGACTACTTGCCCAAGATAGCGGCCATTGTCTATCTATACTGTGGAACTGATAATCAAGCGAGCAGAGGATACATGTTTCCTGCAATCTTCACTCTCAGTTAAGAGCACGTCAGCACCAGAAAACTCAACCCAAAACAATATAACAGAAAGAAATAGACATTGAAAAATCATAAACTGTTAACAATTTAATATACTTCCACAATTAACTAACGTGAAGTCATGATGATAACCAACAACCTAGCAAATAATGCCAGTATTACCTCATATTAGTACACAACAACACCACACTCATATTACAATAACATTCTATGTCTGGACAAAGATTCATTGTATTGATTCATGTACATACGTATTTTGAGTTCAATTTTATTGTGATCCCTGATTCACAAATACCGTAGAATCAAGATAATTATTGCAAAATTCAATACATTGTGTAAAAGTTTAACCCTTGACTTACTTAAGATAGTCTTTTAGAGTGTTATGTGTATGTGATTGTCATAGTGCTGTTAATTGATGTGGATATTAAAGTAGTTGTGTACATGTCAGTTGGTTGGTGTACAATTACACTCCCTCACTATCATAACCCTAAACATTAAACGAAGTCATAAGACATTAACTAATACATATTAATATTGAGTGAGATCCTAAAGGTGGTAGCGGAAAGGTACTCTGTCCAGTTTAAACTTAATAATTAATATAGTCAGGGACCTTCACAGCTGACCTCATTCAAGATATTAAGATTGCATACATTAACATCAAAATCCACCACAGTGACTAATATGAGGTTGTGCGTGGTGTTGGCCACCCCATGTCAAACTAATTTCTATAAAACTACCACTACAAGAGCACAAGAATGCTTTGATGTAAGTGGAGAATCAGTTGTCGTGGTGGCTCTATGCGCCCTTGATGAGCAAAAATGGGAACAATGATCATAATCACCATTCAGCTCCCGAAGGAGCATAGGGCTTCAACAAACCCATGCCAAGCCTCCCTGTCCCATTCCAAGTCTTCCTGTCCCATGTCAAGTCTTCAACAAACCAATGCCAAGTCTTCCTGTCCCATGTCAAGTCTTCAACAAACCCATGCCAAGCCTCCCTGTCCCATGTCAAGTTTTCCTGTCCCATGTCAAGTCTTCAACAAACCCACGCCAAGTCTTTCTGTCCCATGCCAAGTCTTCCTGTCCCATGTCAAGTCTTCAACAAACCCATGCCAAGTCTCCCTGTCCCATGTCAAGTCTTCAACAAACCCATGTCAAGTCTTCCTGTCCCATGTCAAGTCTTCAACAAACCCATGTCAAGTCTTCCTGTCCCATTTCAAGTCTTCAACAAACCCATATCAAGTCTTCCCGTCCCATGTCAAGTCTTCAACAAACCCATGTCAAGTATTCCCGTCCCATGTCAAGTCTTCAACAAACCCATGCCAAGCCTCCCGTCCCATGTCAAGTCTTCAACAAACCCATGCCACGTCTCCCTGTCCCATGTCAAGTCTTCAACAAACACATGTCAAGTCTTCCTGTCCCATGTCAAGTCTTCAACAAACCTATGCCAAGTCTTCCTGTCCCATGTCAAGTCTTCAACAAACCCATGTCAAGTCTTTCTGTCCCATGTCAAGTCTTCAACAAACCCATGTCAAGTCTTCCTGTCCCATGTCAAGTACCATCAATGTTTATGCTTTCTAACATTTTAATAATTTAAAAAGAAAAAAATCTTGCTTCATTCTGGGAAGGCGCTGCACATTCAATCTAGACACAGGGTCCATCAGTTATATTAGGGCACATATGCAAAAATATAAAAGACTGAGTGGAATCATGATAATTTTCTCATGTTTCACTCTGTCAAAATGCTTTAGTGTAGTATATGAGTTTACATGATAACATTCAAATACCAGACATCTGGAGTTCAGGGTAAGATGGAGATGGAAAAATATTAGAGCCGAATCTAAGGAGCACAGCATCTTGCAGAAATCCAGTGAGAACCCTCGACATGGGAGATTCATTAATTCATTTTTACTTTGTGCTCCTAATGGAGCATGAAGCCACAACTGCAGCTGGTTCCCTTGCAGTAAGCCTGCAACGAGCAATCACGTGCTCGTGCGTCACTGGTTTCTGTGGCAATTTCTTTTACATGATGAGTTTGCCAGCCTCATGCACAACCTCAAATTAGTTGCCTTGTACGACATGCCTGAGGCTTGAACGACATGCGTGAGCCTTGTACGACATGCGTGAGCCTTGTACGACATGCGTGAGGCTTGTACGACATGCGTGAGCCTTGTACGAATTGCGTGACGCTTGTACGACATGCGTGAGCCTTGTACGACATGCGTGAGCCTTGTACGACATGCCTGAGGCTTGTACGACATGCTTGAGGCTGTATGGGGCAAATAAAACAACAGTTGATATTTGTTACACTGTGTAGTTTCCATGTAGAAAATGTACAAAATGTTGTCCATCTTTTCTACATTGGAAGATCTGGAATATGCAGATGACATTGCACTACTAGCACATTCACATCAACACATCCAGGAAAAAACGGATAGACTTAATAAGTTTAGCCAGCAGGTGGGTTTGAACATCAATTTAAAGAAGTCTGAGGTCATGACGCTCAGTGTGAGCAACCCTGAGCCCATATCAGTAAGGAATCAGCAACTGGTATAGACAGATACCTTCACATACCTAGGAAGCATAGTAACACCAGACGGCGGGGCAGGCAAAGACATCAACATCAGAATGAATAAGGCAAGAACAGCTTTCTTTAGCCTAAACAACATCTGGAAGTCCTCCCAATACAGCACAAGCACAAAATTAAGATTATATCAGAGCGGTGTGCTTTCTGTGCTTCTCTATGGTGCGGAATGCTGGAGAGTTACAGAGAAGGAAATGTCGAAATTGTCCTCTTTTCACACAACATGCCTAAGAAAAATTCACCGAATCTTTTGGCCGAATACCATCACTAACCAAGATCTGCTTACTCGTAGCTGGCAGACGCTGGAGCTGGGTTGGCCATGTCCTTAGAAGAGACCCCGATGCCATCACAAGAACAGCTATGCTTTGGACCCCTGAAGGAAAACGAAAGAGAGGCCGACCAAAAATAACCTGGCGGAGGACTGTGGAGGCTGAGATGCAAAGAATGAACCAGAGTTGGGGCACTGTACGAAGGATGGCCACCGACCGAGCAAAGTGGAATCAATTTGTTGTTGCCCTACAAGACGCCACTAGGCGTGATGGCCACTGACTGCTTTGACGGTCGGCGGCTAAGGATCAAAGAAGAAGAAAGAAAAAAGTAGTTTCCATGGGTCTCTGGGGCAAACACAGAATATAACTATTGCTCCCTCATTCATATAGTAAGAGGAGACTAACAAGAGGCTGGCATCGTGTAAAATAAATTGCTGTAAAGACCATGACTACAAGAGCACATGAATACTTTGGTGAAGGTTTCTTGTATGGTGACGAGCAACAGCGGTGATCCCATTATAAAGCAGTGAATAGGGAAATGATTTTGATTATATTTTGTTGTATACTTACCGAAATACCACGGTACACCAATTGGCAGGTAGATAAATATGCCACCAACAATCACAACATACTTCCTCCACGATTTCCATTTCTTGGTACACGCGCCGCATGACATTTTGACCAGTTTTCTATTGTGTACAAATTATTCATTAAACTATAACCCAATAGTTGTAAACTGTGAGTAATCAATAAATTATGCAATACTACTGCTGCTGATTCTAACGATTCAATTATCGTTTATAACACTGTGTCAAGGCGCTGACGATGGGCACACATCTTGTATTCTTGTCACAAGTTAAAAATTACTAGTCATCGTTGATGGTTTTGTTACTTTGTATAGCTTGAAGTACGCGCCGTATAACGTTATGACCTGTTTTTTAATGTGTACAAATTAATCATAAAACTATAACACACAACTAATTGTATCCAGTTTAAACAACTGCTGTAAACTATGAGCAACGATCAATTATGTGCTTTTCTTGATGATGGCCGACTTTAATGTTTGAATTATTGTTTATGATACTGTGACAGCGTGCTAGCAATGAGTACAGATCCCCGTATTCTTGTCGTAAGTGTAAAAAAAAAACAAAATATGTAAGTCATTTAGACTGCGTCGTTTAACGTTTATAGCTTGCCCGGTTGAATGTGGTATCGTAATTCACTATTAATAGTGTTTTAGTAAATAAGGCGCGCATTTGTGTCTTGTAAAATGTCCAAGTAAATCGCAAAGTAAAGAAATTAAAAAAATTATTAACTAAAAGTCTAGGCGTCCCTGCTAATCACTCAATAATAGTATGGTAGAGGCTTGAGCTCCTCTTTGTTCAACAGGGGTTACGGTGTTCGGACGAGACACGCTCACAAACGGAATATGACGCAACGATGGTACTGCGTCTGCGTCCATAGGCGTAACCTTTTCATAACTTCTCCGAAATAACTGTCGACATTAATTTACACCACCCCTTCCAACAGTGCTGAATATCACAACAAACTCCCTTGTCCATCACACCTTGACCTCAAATCAATTACGAAAGCGAAGCTAAATACGCAACCGGAAATTTTGTTGTTTTATTAAAGTGAAATCAAAACATCTTTCCGTTTAAGCATGCAATAATGTGTGTCCATCAGCTTTTCTGGCCATCTGTCGATTCATCCATTCCGTCCGTCAGGTTTTTGCTTATCTGTTCATAGTTATTGTCAAGGGTAGAATCCCACGATTTTTTCTACTTGAACATACATAAATATATGTCTGTCTCTCTATTATTGACGTATCTGCCTATTGCAACTTTTCTTTAAAAAAAAATAAATTACATAAAAGACAAATGTAATGGTGGTTGAGTTTGTGGTCCCACGTGCTGTAAGATATATTGTATTTCCTGGCCATTGGCAAAATAAATAATAGCCTGCCGCTTGGAGAATTATCTGCCCACGCACATCTGGTCGGGCAATTATAGCGGGGAAAATTTTTTAACGTGGTGCTGAGTCAATAGTTTGTTTTTATTGCGTTTTTTTTTTCTTTCATTTTTTTTTAATTAGTTGAACTGTACATTGTAACCATATCGCTGTCATTACACTGTTAGAAAATTTACTTACACAAAGGACAATTTCAACACACCGGTGTATCATTCAATAAGAGAATATCTTCAACACACCAGTGTATCATTCAATAAGAGAATATCTTCAACACACCGGTGTATCACTCAAAAAGAGAATATCTTCAACACACCAGTGTATCATTCAATAAGAGAATATCTTCAACACACCGGTGTATCATTCAATAAGAGAATATCTTCAACACACTGGTGTATCATTCAATAAGAGAATATCTTCAACACACCGGTGTATCATTCAATAAGAGAATATCTTCAACACACTGGTGTATCATTCAATAAGAGAATATCTTCAAAACACCGGTGTATCATTCAACAAGAGAATATCTTCAACATACTGGTGTATCATTCAATAAAGGAATATCTTCAACACACTAGTGTATCATTCAATAAGAGAATATCTTCAACACACTGGTGTATCATTCAATAAGAGAATATCTTCAACACACCGGTGTATCACTCAAAAAGAGAATATCCTCAACACACCGGTGTATCACTCAATAAGAGAATATCCTCAACACACCGGTGTATCATTCAATAAGAGAATATCCCACCTTGCTATTGCTGTCGTTATATTTTAAGATAAGACAATGAAGATGACTGCAGTAAGATGAGGGGTTTCCAACCTGGGGTGCCCGCACCACCTGGGGTGCCCGCACCCCAGGGGATGCGATATGGCATTTCAGGGGGTGCGACAGAGAAGCCTAAGGTCAAGAGTCTTAGTTTGACTTATGTAACTGTCTTTTTCTCTTGTTGAGGTGATCACTGGCCCAAGACAGTATACATGTTGTTAGGTGTGTAGTGCGAGCGTATGATGAACTGAGTGTGGGTGCGAATGAAGGCGCGAATGTGTTTAGGCTCGTATATATATGTAGACCCTGCAACCCATACACTCACATGCAGTAGTCAAGGATGCTTGGACACTGCAGGCACGTTTCAAAACATTTATTGACGAGAACACACATGGTATCAACAGGAACAGTCAGTGTAACAAGGTCATGCTGACCGGAAATCGATAGGTATACATTAGGCATTCAACAAGCTGGTAAACATTTGAATATTCGTGCATGGTCAATACAATGTTCTTCAATAATGACAGTTCGTGGCGTCACCCTGGTATCACTGACTAAACGCGTCAGATACCTTAATCACTTTGACACATAGGTGCAACTTGGCATTCCCCGCCAATTGCACTGTATTAGGCTGTAGTACATTAGCCGAAAACACAGTCCTCGTTCTGACGTCAGCTGTGTACTTCTGATAAGCAGGTTACCATCAACCCTGCAGTAATGCTTATTGTAGACATAAATACCGCCAATCTGCGGTTCCCACAATATATCTTCGTCACTGGATTTCTGGACAATATAAAGACTAATAGTCTTGGATGGCTACCTCGAGCACAAAATATAAGTTCTGAAATGGAGGATCGGTGAGCTGCAGTTCACAGACTAGGCAATCTTCTAACATGTTCTGCCACCGAAAGCATATTAATGGAAAAAGTCGGTATTACCTGTAACCGAATCCACAGAATATAACAAGGAACTCTGCTGTCATTCCAACGCACAGAGATTCACTGGGGAAAACTGCCATCGCAGTCACTTCGAAGATTTTCCCGAAAAACACAATGGACTCTCGTCCCTTCAGAAACCAGGACACTTCACGGCTTGCCGGAAGTCTAACTCAACTCCCGCTTAAAAAACCCTGCCTATGGGCATACGCCAGAACTGTCTACCTTTGACCCTAAGGTCAAACACAATGAATGAATAAACAAGGGAAGACAACCCCTAATCAACCTGACATCGCAGGTAAAGACACAATTATTCTTATGATAAAAACATAAGCAAATAACTTGACAGATGACTCCGTCAAAAATGACAGCAAACAACTTACTCATCTTCAAATGTGATATTACTTTTGTAGGGGGGTGCGAACATTAATCAAGCATTTCCTAGGGGTGCGGGGCATAGAAAAGGTTGGGAACCCCTGAGTTAGATGGTGATTGGTGGGTTTAAAAAAAAAAAAAATAGAAAGCAAAGCAAAGAAAAAAAAATTAAAGTAAATGCACCTTACTAGTCAAAGCACATAGAAAGTTACACACACGTAAAACACGTAGAAAAGTGCTCACGTTCCAGCCAGGAGACCTTCGTCAGGGAACTTTTATTTTTAAAGAAAAAAAAAATATATCCTGTTCAACCTTAGATGGGTTAGAATTAGGATATATAATGTCACTAATTCACGATAATAATTTTCATTTCCAATATCTGACTATGGCATTATTTCGCCTCTCTAAATAGTCCAAAATATAGCAAATCATTTGGATGTGCTTGCATGTATGTTTTCCTTCGTCTCAAAATTGTAGTACCTCCTACCAGTCATGTTGTTGAGGTCAGTGATTAGGGAGATGAAACAGAGCGAAAGCTAAGTGAGAAAAAAAAAAAAAAGAGAAAATAAATACAACCTGCGAATGCCGCTTCTCCGGGATCGGGCATTGAATACCAATGTATGTTCAGTCCTGACATTTCTTTATCTGGTTGAAAATGTTTTTCTGTGTAGATATTAAACACGCAAGGGAAAAGTATGTCTTTATATAGACATGGGGCAAAGTCTTTTACAGACAGGGGGTATGATGTGCTGGTGTTGTGGGTAGTGGGTTTCCCCCCTTGCTTCACCCTAGGCCTAGTGAATTCTTGTTCATGAAAGGAGCGACCATTGCGGTGTTAGTCTCTTGGCCTAGCAAAACCTCTCATACCCCAAGATCGTTGTGCGTGGTGAAGAGCCACACCCTCCTCGAGGTAGTCCTGGTAACTGAGGGTGCGAATCCTCAGGCTAAACACAACGGATCTAGAGGAGCAAACCTCGATAATAAAACCGGTGCACTACACCGTACACGCCCTCTGTGGGTGGGAAGGAGCCAGATGGATACTGAACAAGTCTTGGGAGTGGGAACGAGTGTGGACTGCTCCCTGAAGATCGGAACCCATCGTACAGGCACAGAGACTCAGGACTTGACGATCCTATTGCCTTCAACTCTTGGTCACATGCCTAGAGCCTCGGAGAACTCGGCGTAACCAGCAGGCAATTTGGTGGCGGGGAAAGAGCACTGTGAGCCCTACCTTGGCTACGTATCACAAGGAGACGCAGAAACACCCCCTTTATCTCCCCCAGAGTTGGCACAGTACACTTCTGGCTTCTACCCGGGGCGGTAGGAAATCCACATCAAACCTGGCAAGTCCTCCATCAGATGCGGCCGATGCTGGGCCCACTGGCGCGTGGACACGTCCCGATCCCCATCGAGACTTGCCCGGGGAGCCCACCCCGGCTCAAAAAAAGCAGAGAAGGCCACTCTCCAAACCTCCGATGTCTTGCGGGCAGTGTTAGGATGTGCAAGAACATGGACAGGAAGACTCCACAACTTCCCGTTGAATCAATTGGCTGTGTGTGGTGTACCCGGAAACGGGGCCTCCCAGTACTGAGGCACAGTTAAGTCCCCGATGTCACTTATCGGTGCAGAGTTGAGAGAGATGGCTGAGCATCACAATCCCCCCTGTGTTGCAGCATGATGAGAACCCAGCATTGCACACTGAGCTTGGGGGGATCACTTGGGCACCAGACTTAATACTGGCTCTTGACTGGATGGCCGCATGCAGGAGATTTCTACAATGGAGGGTTGGCAGGTGGTGGGTATCTGGAAGTGGCTCTGTGCAGGACGTGAGGATTCCTTGGGAGAGCCCAGAACCAGAGCACAGCATTGTGCAAGCTCTGCATAGTTGGAGAGCCCCCTGGATGACGGGGAATGCACAGTGTGCTACCCCACCTATCCCCAACTGCTAACTTAGAACCAGAAGTGGGGTCCTCTGTATGCGTGCCAGGCCAGGATAAAATGCCTGGGAAAGAGACTGGAGCTCAGAACTCCCTAACTCAAAGTTGCAGGATGGCAGAAAAGCCATGGGAAAGACAGGGCTATTTTGAAGATAACGCAACCATATTTTCACCATACGAGCTCGGACGCCGCCTCGGTAAACAAGGTCCGCGCAGAGCAGTGACACCCCCAGGCTGCTTGCGAATAGTCTACTACTGGGAACATAAACAGATTAGGGATGAGCCCACTCTCCCGTTGAACAGGTGCTAAAGTCATAGATACTGGGCCAGAAGGCGCACCGGAAACCACAGTATCACGCAACTCGCTTTTTTTTTTCTATGGAGAGTACACCGTCAAATAAATCTCGTAATGGTGCTCGCCCTGTGGAGCTCCACCAGGCAGGTGCAGTGCCGGGCTCTGAGCCTCGACAGAGCCCACCCTCAGCTACTGGAGGACCCTCTAGACCGGCTTGTGGAGTCAGCAGACGGCGGAGGAGAACTACTGACCAAAACAAAACAGAAAAAGAGAAACCCAGAGTGCCACTTGTCATGATGCACTGGAATGCAGAGGGAGTGAACAGCAAGCAGGCTGGATACAGCAAAAAGACAGAGCTGGAAAACATCTTGTATGAGAAGCAAGTCAGTGTTTGCTGTATCCAAGAGACTCACTTGAAAGCAGATCAAACCTTTAAAATAAGGGGATATCAATGCTTCAGATCCGACAGAAAAGATAGACGAAAAGGAGGAGTACTTACTCTTGTAAGGAATAACATTCCTGCACACGAAAGGAAAACCTTCATGGATGGAGCAGAATATCAGCTGTTGCAGATAAAGGTAGACAAGATGGAAATAGAACTCCTGAACTATTACTGTCCGAACAACAAACCCCTGAGTCTCAGCTCTATACAGGTACCAGCCACCAACTTTATAGCAGTTGGAGACTTTAATAGCCACTCCCAGAGCTGGGGCTATAACCATCTGGATCACAGAGGTGAAGAGGTTGAAACTTGGCAAGATGATCACTCCCTAATCCTAGTCAATAATGCCACAGATACTCCTACCTTCTACTCCAGAGGATGGCACACAACTTCAACACCAGATCTTGCCTTCTCCACACCAGATATAGCTGGATCTATTAGTAGAGAAGTAGGAGACCAACTAGGGGGAAGCGACCATCGCCCAATCTTTCTTACTGTCCAGAGTGCAACTCTCAGTACAGGCCCAGCCATTACAAGATGGAACTACAAAAAAAAGCCAACTGGGGTTTATTCAGGCATCAGGTGAACACGCTGCTGTCTACCCTCAAGGTACAGAACAGAGACATTAATGAAGTGGTAAAAGACTTCAACAGATGCATACTACAAGCTGCAAAAGAAACCATTCCCAAAGGATGCCGGCGTAACTACATACCATACTGGTCCAGCACACTCCAAGAACGTCAGGAAGCTATGGACAGGGCTAGAAAGGACGCAGAGTCTCAGCCTTCACTTGAAACTCACAACAAATGGAAAAAGGCTGTAGCAGAGTTTCAGAGAACAAAGCTAGAAGAAAAACGGAAAAGCTGGAGAACTAAAACGGCATCGCTGAACCTTGAGAAAGACGGCAGGAAACTTTGGAGATTAGTCAAGTCTCTAAATGAAGAGCGTTCCTCACCTAGGCAGACTATCACATTGGATGAAGGTGGCAAACTTTTCAGAGGAAAACAAGCTGCAGACTTGTTTGCTAGAAGATACAGTTCAGAAAGCAACTTACCCATTAACATAGACAATCAGAGAGAGATAAGAAAAGAAATACTGGCAACCATGGGACAGACAGATACTCCTGCCCCAATGAGGGAACCCATCACACTAGGAGAACTACAGAAGGCTATTTCCAAGCTTAAGTTTCAAAAGTCACCCGGCCCAGACAAAATCAGCAACGAAATGCTAGTAAATCTGAGCTCAGCAGCAAAGACAAAAACTGCTTGAGATATTCAACCACAGCTGGTTGAAAGGAACGGTACCCCAAGTATGGAGAGAAGCCACCACAATACCCATACTAAAAGAAAGGGAAATGTAAGACCGAGGCTGCAAGTTACCGGCCAATCAGTCTCACAAGCTGTGTTGGGAAGACTATGGAGCGAATAGTCAACCACATATTGAAATGGTATTTAGAGTCTGAGCAGATCCTGGTGCCGGAACAAGCTGGATTTAGAGAATGCTACAGTATAGAAGACCAAGTTACTTACTTGTCTCAAGCAATAGAAGATGCCTTCCAGGAGAAGAAAAAGGTCCTAACGATCTGGGTCGACTTCAAGCAGGCCTTTGACAAGGTGTGGAAAGATGGCCTCATTGCAAAACTTAGGAGAAGTGGAATCCAAGGCAACATGATGAAATGGATCCAGTCATACTTGCATAACAGGAGAACTAGAGTCACTCTTGACGGTCTGCAGAGCAGAAAAGTGTTGCTCCATCAGGGGGGTACCTCAAGGAGGAGTAATTTCCCCAACACTCTTCCTTGTTTACATCAATGACCTGGTGAAAGATCTCCCTGCAGGAGTGAAAGCTGCCTTATATGCAGATGACCTAGTACTCTGGTGCACTGATGAAAATGTCACCACAGCAAATTATAGAATGCAGCGGGCAGCAGACATGCTAGTGTCATGGGCAGAGAAATGGCTTATCACAATAAACACAAGACAAAACCTCCACAACACTGTTTCTCCCTCGCCCCCAAGGACAAATCAGCTAACATACACCTAGGGACAACCGTGATCAAGGAAGAAAGCTACCCCACCTATCTTGGGGTGACATTTGACCAAAGGCTTACATGGAATAAGCATATTGAAAATGCAGAAGGAAAGGCCCGAAGGACGACTAGGCATACTCAGAAAATTAGCAGGTACCAACTGGGGAGCAAAAATGAACGAAAAATCTAAAGAAGATTTATAATGGAGTAATAAGACCACACTTAGAGTTTAGCTCAGCAGCATGGTCATCAGCTGCTAACTCACATCTGCAGTCTTTGGACAAGGTGCAAAATCAAGCTCTCAGGCTCATTACAGGAGCCATGAAAAACTACACCAATATCAGAGATGCAGAAGGTTGCTGGATTACAGACATTGTCCCATAGAAGAGACACAAAAACCATGATCCAGATGGAAAAGTACAACAGTATGCCAATGCACCCAATGAAGGCAAGACTAGATGATCTGGCATTGGGACGTCTAAAGCGTAGCAGCTTTGTGCATCGGGGGAAAAGACTTATAAGACAGCATCCAGAAGACCTATCCATGAAGACAACACCACTGAAGCCCACCCTATACCCTGTACCATGGGAGCAGGCCAGCAGTGCCCTCCAAATTAATACATCAGTCAGTGGTCTCACAAGTGGATGTGAGTATAATGATCTGCAAAAACGAACTGCTACCTTGAGTATGATCCAAGAAAGCTATCCCGATCAATCATGGATACATGCCTATACAGATGGATCAGCAACTAATGCTGTTAGGAATGGAGGTGCCGGTATCTTTATCTCATATCCTGACAACCACTATGAGACTAGGCACATTCCACTGTAATTATTCTGTTCCAACTAATAACAGGTAAAAAATAATAAGTCCACAACTCTAGAGCTATGCTGCAGCAAAATTGCATAATAAAAAATAATTGATCAATCTGCTAAGAATTGGACACGAAGTGGCATAATCAAGAAATCTAAAGAAAAAACAGCTGGCGAGCTCAAAAAAAAAAACACCAAATAATGTTAATAAAAAAATGCACTCGCCAAAAGGTTGCTGGATTAAAGACAATAATTAAAATGAACGGAAGCATACAAGAAAAACCTTAAAAAAAGAAAAAAAAAAAAATGGAATGGAAAAAACACTGCAATGCAAAGCACCGCAATAAAAAGGTGCTGTGCTAATATCCAGCATTAAAATAAAAAACGTCCTAAGGCCTAGAAGCTTATGGCACTCGAAAAAAAAAAAAAAAAGTCTTAAAAAAAAACACATCTCTGGATAGAAATATCATGAATGAACAACTAAACTGAAGAAGACAAGCACATTGATACTGATCCAACGAAAGCAGAAAAAAAAAAAAAAAATCCGTTCAAATAATACATGCCAAAATACTTGGTCTTCAGCAAAAAATGCTGTTATAAATGGATGGGTGGCAAAAAACGAACTGCTTAAATAAAAGTATTGATCCATTAAACGCTATAAAAAAAAAATCAATCAAAAAAAAACAAGCCTAATAAAAAAGTGGTATCTAGGCACATTAAAATGAGGTTAAATGGAAGGGTTCCGTATCTTTATCTCATGCTCCTCAAACAATGCTAAAATGAAAAGTGAAAGTTCCAAAAAAAAAAAAATGCTCTTAATAACAAGCTTGAGGTTCAAGCTCTAGAGCAAGCTGCAAATATGATTTATAACACCAACTCTGACTGCCACCAGGTAGTCATCCTCACAGATGCACTGTCTGTCCTGCAGCTCTCAAGGGTGGTAAACTCCCGCATCTGAGAAATGAACTAAACAAGGTAGCTGCCAAAAAGAGAACCATACTTCAGTGGGTACCATCTCATTGTGGTGTACCCGGAAATGAAAAGGCAGATAAACTTGCAAAAAAGGGAGGAGAATGTGAACAAGAAGATAATGAAGTCACATACTTTGAGAAAAAGAGAGCTATCCAGACTATCAGAAGAGAACAGAACCAACCCAAAGACGACTATCACACTCTCGACCGGCAGGGACAGATAACTATTTTTCGACTCAGGACAGGGCATAACAAACTGAATAAACACATGCACAAGCTACGATTGTCTGCTTCACCACTGTGCACATGTGGATTAAACGAACAAACTGCTGAGCATGTTCTACAGGACTGTCCTCTGTATGACCAGTTAAGAAAGATATACTGGCCCAATGACTCAACACTAAACTCAAAGCTATATGGAGTTAAAGAGGAACTTCAAACAACAGTCGAATTCATCTTTCTGACGGTGTAATCATCAAAGATGCGATCGCAAGAAGAAGAAGAATATAGACATATATATTTATATATCCCTGCCAGAATCGTACTGTCTGCAGTTTTGTTCCCAATATCTGGAATTAAAGACACAATATATTCCTATTAATAACCCATCAGTGTGTTGAACGGGATATTTTTCTTTGTAATTTAATTTTTATTTTTTATAATAAAAGCTTAGTAAAGTGACGACACTCTATAAGCAATATGGAAAGATCGTCCATGACCATGTTCAGACAGAACTCGCAAGGTTGCCTTGATCTGTTGCATTTCATCCAGATGAACACACGCGTTTTCAAACCATAGTGGTTCGTAACAATTTTTTTCCTGTAACATTTTCCTAAATCTCACATAGCATCGTGACTTTGCAAAGAATATCTTAAATGTTCAATGCTCTGTTGCAAGTGTTTCCTTTGTACAGTTAGATGGCTAAAAAAAGTTTTAAGCACAATTGTTACTTGTTACGTCAGTTTATTGTGAGCTGACGCTCAGTGACAATTGATCAAAGAAGAAGAAGAAGAAGAAGAGAGCAAAGGCAGAGGATCTGAAAACTGCAGCATAGGTTCTAATGACAGAGGAGGGCACCGAGAGACAAGCTGTATTTTCTTTACAGATTCGCTGTCAGTAATTGCAACGCCGAAGAGCCAGAATAATGCAGTGACCAGGATGATCTAAGAGTAATACAAACTATGCCAGCGATTCAAAATGAGTTTGTGGTACAGTGGGTCCCATCTCATTGCAACATCCCTGACAAAGAAGAGGCTGACAGATTTGCAAATGAAGGTGGAAATCTACCTCGGACTTATACAAGCATAACTTTCGAAGAGGTAGAGTTTTACCAGAAGTGGATACACCAACAAATGGGAAGCACAGCACCCAGGCCACACACATTAAAAAATAATATACGATGCATATAACCTAGTTCAGCAGAAGAGAAAAGTGGTAATCTTCAGACTAACGCACCGGGCCTTAATCGACTGGGATAACCATCTATTCAACAAGCTAAAGATAGGAACTGCTGATGAGTGTAACTTTGGCAGCGATAAAATGACTGCTGAACATCTTAGTACCACTCCTGGAAAAACTCTATGGAGATAACAAATAGCCTCAAACTGACCACTGCTTTCTTTGATAAACATATTAAAGTTGACGTCTGAGAGGGCGCGAAGAAGAAGACTATAAATGCAAGTGAGGATATGAAAAAAACCCAGGGAATCACCATTCAATCATCCTCTATACACAAGCAAATTTCTGACAAAGCAGACGTTAAATAAAGCTAACATGTGATTAATGGCTGTATGGTGGGCCTGTCAAGGTCTAGTGTGAGGTTCGAGTGATATATATTCTTTTTCTTCATTTCATTTCCATGTCTGGTGGCATAGGCGATCATGTCTCTCCACAACTTCTTGTCTCCATTACTATTTATCATTCTGTTGTTGACTTCCTTTCCATGCCCTAATGCCAAACTGTCCAGAATCTTTTTTTTTTATCGTCTCCCTTGAATCTTTCCTGATGTCACGATTATATTTCAAGCTTTCTTCCAACATGCCCAAATAAAAGTGGATTACTTCCCTCTAAAACAAGCGCAAATAAAAGGGGATTACTTCCCTCTAACATGCCTGTAACTGTCTTTTTCATCTTGTTGAGGTGATCACTTGCACAAGACAGTATACGTGTTGTTAAGATGTGTAGTACTTGTAATGATGAGCTGAGTGTGGGTGCGAATAAAGGCGCGAATGTTGTTTAAGGCTCGTATATATGTAGACACTGCAACCCATACACTCACATGCAGTAGTCAAGGATGCTTGGACACTGCAGGCACGTTTTAAAACATTTTATTGACGATAACACACATAGCATCAACAGGAACAGTCAGTGTAAAACAAGGTCATGCTGACCGGAAATCGTTTAGGTATACATCAGGCATTCAAAAGGCTGGTAAACATTTGAATATTCGTGCATGGTCAATAGCAATGTTCTTCAATAATGACAGTTCGTAGCGCCGCCCTGTTATCTCTGACTAAACGCGTCAGATACCTTAATCACTTTGACATACAGGTACAACTTGGCATTCCCCGCCAATTGCACTTTATCAGGCTGTAATATATTAGCCTGAACACAGGCCTCGTTCTGACGTCATCTGTGTACTTCTTTTAAGCAGGTTAACCTCAACCCTGCAGTAATGCTTATGTAGATATAAATATACCGCCAATCTGCGGTTCCCACAATATAACTTCGTCCCTGGACTTCTGGATAATATAAAGACTAATAGTCTTGGATGGCTACCTTGAGCGCAACAATATCAGTTCTGAAATGTAGGATCGGTGAGCTGTAGTTCACAGACTAGGTAATCTTCTAACATGTTCTGCCACCGAAAGCGTAATAATGGAAAAAGTCGGTATTACCTGGAACCGAATCCTCAGAACACAATAAGGAACTCTGTCGTCATTCCGACGCACAGAGATTCACTGGGGAGACCTGCCAACGCAGTCACGTCGAAGATTTTCCCCGAAAACACAATGGACGTTCGTCCCTCAGAAGCCAGCTTACATCCCGGCCTGACGGAAGTAACTCAACTTGGCGCTTAAAAACCTGCGCATGGGCACACGCCCAAACTGTTTACCTTTGACCCTATCTTCATACAGGTCAAACCCCAAAGGATGAACGAACAGGGAAGACAACCCCTAATCACCCTGACATCGCAAGGTAAAGACACAATTATTCTTATGAAAAAACGTAAGCAAATAACTTGACATATGGCTCCGTCGAAAAAGACAGCAACATATTACTACACCCCCCCCCCCCCCGTAAAAAAAATGATACATTTAAAAAAAAAATATCTATGAGCAAGACAGCACAAGCATCAATTATGCGCTCATGAAAGAATGAACCTAATATCAGGTACAATGGATGCACAAATAAAGCGTCTGAAGAGGATACAAATCATCTCCCAACATAAGAGAAAATATTTCTCAAAGCAAAACAAATTCAGGAGGTATCATTAAAGAAACCTAAGTTGCTGGCAATACCAATCATATATCAAACATTATTAAATCCTATAATTATAGCAATATACAAATATCATGAATTACAATGCTATATTAGCAACATATCACTGATGGATGGACAAAATCAAATTTGTTAAATTCTTTATACATTATCCAAATACATTTGTATTACAATATTTTAGGATATTAAGGACAGACCTAAGTCTGAAAGTGTATCAGGAAAACTAGGACACAAGATTTAATTGGAATCATGTGGGCATCTAGACAATATGTCCGCCATCACATTATCCGTACCACGGATAGCTCGCACCGTGAAATGGAAAGGCTGAAGAGCAATAGCATAACGAGTAGATCTCGGGCTCTTCAAATCCTTACTTTGCATAGCCGTAAGAGCTTTTTGGTCGGTTTCCATAAAGAAATGCGCTCCCAGAAGGAACCTTTGTAGCTTAAGAATGGACCAAACCATAGCCAACAATTCACGGTCTAAAACCGAGTAATTCCTTTCTGCCGCATTTAGCTTCCTAGAGATATACATTACAGGATGCAGAGTTCCTGAATACTCCTGCATTAGTGCCGCTCCAATCCCAGTGGAAGAGGCATCACTACGAAGAACAAAAGTCTTATCAATCGTTGGTAGTCTTAAGATAGGATGAGATGAGAACAAATTCTTAACCTGATCCAATGAAGATTGGCATTCTTGGGACCAACGCACCATATTAGGAGAACCTTTTTTCAATAACGTTGAAAGTGGTGCCATAATGGAGGACAGATTCTCAATGAATCTTCCATAGAATTGTATTAATCCCAAGAGACTACGCACTTGCTTTTTTGTCTTCGGAACCGAGATATTTAATATCTTCGAAATGTTTTGGTCCTCTGTCTTCAACAGACCATGACCAACCCGATGACCTAGGAAAGAAATTTCACTAAACCCAACAAAGGCTTTAGAGGGTTTTGCAGTCAAACTATGCTCACGTAAAGTAGATAGCAATTCCTTTAGACCCAAATAGTGTTCTTCCCAAGTATCGCTGAAAAGACAGATGTCGTCTAAATATGCGATGACATCTGCACGATCTGATAGAATTCGTCGCATCATGCGCACGAAAGTCGCTGGGGCGTTCATAAGCCCGAAAGGCATAAAATTCCATTGAAACAGACCCCTAGGTGTCGAAAAAGCAGTGAGAGGTTTGGCGTGTTCCGTCAAAGGGACTTGCCAATAACCTTTCGACAAGTCTAGTTTAGTAAAGAATCTAGCTTTAGAAAGTCTAATAAGTAGATCATCTAATAAAGGCATAGGTTCAGCATCGAACTTCGTAACTTGATTTAATTTGCGATAGTCAACGCAAAGACGTATGTTATTGTCTTTCTTTCGAACAATAACTATCGACGAAGAATAAGCTGAAGTGGATGGTTCAATTATTTGCAGTTGAATCATTCATCCAATTCTTTCTCGACTTGTGCTTGAAAATGAATAGGTATTGGGTATGGTCTTACTCTGATCGGATTACGATCAGTAAGTATGATGTCATGTTCAATGACACGTGTGTGTCCAGGAATGTCGGTAAGGACATCCTGAAATGATTGTAGCGTAGAAGATACTTGACGCTGTTCCTCAAAAGACAAATTCGAAGAAACGGTAACGTTTTTCCATGATTCCGTAGAATTAAGTGGAATCGCAGGAAGAGGTAAGTTAACGTCAGAAAAAATAGTTTCCTCATCCTGTATAACGGACAGGGATGAGATGTGACCATGTTGGACTGGAGAGTCGTCCGTCGCCTGGAAAATAGGCTGCAAATAGTCTGGACGTTCAATAAACTCTGTAAGCATATTTATATGAAAGGTTTTATGCTTTCCATCCACATCGACGATATAGTCGACATCTGAAATTTTCGAGACTATAGTGTATGGACCTTTCCATGAAATGAGAAGTCTGTTCTCTCTTGAGGGAAGTAAGACAAATGCTTTGTCTCCGGGACAAAGTTGACGTAGGCGTCTTTTCTTGTTAGCAAATCGCCTAGCCTTTTCTTTCGCAAATTCGGAAGATGAAGTTGCTAATCTGCACGATTCGATAATTTTTTTCCTAAGAGCAATGACATATTCATATGACGATTGTGTATCATCGTCAATATTATCGGAAGTTATCAAATCGTGTAACAAGGACATCGGACCGCGCGGTTGCGCGCCAAAGACAAGTTCAAAAGGAGAAAACCCTGTATGCTCGTTGGGAACCTCTCTATAGGCAAAGAGAGCTGCAGGTAGGACCCTGTCCCAATCATCAGGATGATCTTCCGTTATCTTGCCCAGAAAGTTCTTTAGTGTCCTATTAAGACGTTCAACCAATCCATTGGACATTGGATGATAAATACTACTGAGAGAACTTTTAATGTCTAGCATAGCCATTACCTGAGACATAATGTCCGAAATTAACTGAGTGCCGTGGTCCGACAATATTTCTCCGGGGAATCCCAGACGAGAAAATATGAGCCAAAGAGCGTCAGCGATATCGACAGTTGATATGCTCTTCAGAGGAATAGCCTCTGGCCAACGCGTGCACATGTCAACGCAAGTGAGGATAAATTGGTGTCCTCTGGCTGACTTAATCTTAAACGGGCCAATAATGTCTATAGCCATTTTCTGAAACGGCCGAATCGGAATATCTGCAGCCTGAATAGGTGCAGCATGTCTTGGACCTCTAGACTTGACCTCTTGACAAATTTTACAAGACCGGCAATAAATTCGTATGTCTTTATTAACAAATGGCCAAAAGAAAGACGCAAGGACTCTAGTTTTAGTTCTGGAAAAACCCATGTGTCCAGCACACTGAGAATCGTGTGCATGCTGAAGAATTAAGGCTCTCATACACTTAGGCACAAGAATTTGCGAGTGCATAGACTTGTCCGAGTGTTGTACCATTCGTACCAATATACCATTCCTCATAGTGATATACGATTTGTGATTCGTATTTTGATTGGGATCCCCTTTCTTTGCGAGAAGGAAGAATTTCTTCAAAGAAGGATCCTCTTCTTGACGTTTAACAAACGAATCATGGGAAATCACCAAGTGCTCGTCTTGGCTATCAACTCCATTACTATCATCAGATGAAGTTGGGGGATTAAGAGCTTGAGCTCTTGTCACCACTGCATTGACCGTTTGAATGTTTTGTTCTTCCCAAATAGAAATTTGTTGCGGGGTGCATTCCTTAACCCCATGAATACGACCGATTATAAGATCCGCAATAGGATTAGGAAGAAGACATGCATGGACATCTCCTGTAAAGAAGGGAGTGTCAATCCTAATAATAGCAGTAGGATAACTTTCCATAGTACCACCAAATGTAACACATTTGATCGCTTTTCCAGTGGCACAGCAAGGATCTATCAGAGACTGCCTAACCCGGATGGTAGTACATCCCGAATCGAAAAGTACTGAGACCAGCCTATCATTCACCAAACCGTTATGTAAGATGAGAGATCCTCTCCCATCATGCGCAACTGTAGCAGGTAGAGCAGGAAGAGGGTGACCACAACTTAGGGTAGATACAGTCGATGAGTCGAACAATGTTAAGCATTGGGGGCATTCAGTTGCTCTCCCAAAATCGAAAGCACAACCAGTGATAGCCTTAGAGTTACCACTATCATTTACTTGATTACAGGCTCCATCAAACTCTTGTTGTGCAGAGTTTGCCTGTTGGTAAGCTTTTCTTTTGTTATATCTAGGTCTACCGCGATTATCATTTCCCCTGCAATTGTTATCATATTGTCTATTGTAGTTATCATTCCGGTTTGAATCCCGGTTTCTAAATTCACCATCGTCATATTCTTGACGTCGAGGATGATTATCTCGAGAGCTTAGATAGTTATTATTGTGATAACCTTTGCGAAAGTGTCTAAGATTACTACCACCAAAATTACGAAAACTACCATCTCGTTTCCAGTACTTAGCAGAAGAACCATCATATGTTGGATTACTCTGCTTATGAGTGTAATTCTGATTACTTCTCCTATTCCAGTTTTGTTGGGCACCCTGAAATTTCTTATTGAAATTAGAGCCATATGGTGCTGCCGAAGCAACTGGCAACCCTTCTTTCACTTTAGAATTGCTAACTGTAGCATGGGGATGCGCGGTGGCATACTGACAACAGTATTCCTCCATGTCTTTTAGGTTTTTAGGCTTACGCTCATGAAGAAATGCAAGAAAAGAATCATTAACATATGACAAAACCTTATCTCGAAGTAATAAGTCCATTAGACCTTCATATGTTTTCTCAGTCTGAGACAACTTAACCCATCGTGTAAATGTACGACGTATCTTTGTAACAAAATCAGAGAAATTTTCTGGCAACATTGTCCTAAAACGAAGACGATAATCTTCTTCTTTTAATTGATACTTTTTTTAGCAATGCTGCTCTGACAACATCATAATTAGTTCTATTATGTTCTTCTATTGTCATAAGAGTAGTCACAGTTTCACCTGTAAAAAATTCCATCAGTTGTTCAACATAGTTTTCCTTTTTTATCTTATGCGTACCCCATAAAAATTCGAATCGATCAAGATAATCAGTTATATCGTCCTTTAAAGGATTGAAATGAGGCAATTTGATCTTATTAGACCTCTCCTTTGTTGTACTCGAAGTTGTTTGCTGAGCACCCATAGTTGTCACTTTCAATTTCTCTAATTCCAAAGTTGCGAGTCTTTCCTCATGTTCCATTTTCTGTTTCCTTTCCTCAGCAGCAGCCTGAAAATTTCTCTCCTCAGCAGCAGCTTGAAGTTGGAGTTTTTTCTCCTCAGCAGCAGCTTGAGCTTTCCTCTCCTCATCAGCAGCTTGAAGTTGGAGTTTTTTTTCTTCCATTTCCATCTGGAATTTTCTTTCATCAGCTTGGGCTTTTCTGTCCTCAGCCTCTCTTTGATACCTTTTTTCTTCAAGTTCTAATCTTCTATTCTCAGCTTCTAGCTTCTTTTGTTCAGCTTCTGCTTTCCTTTGTTCAGCTTCTGCTTTCAATTTATTTTCCTCTTTTTGTTTCTTTTCTTCTGACTTTAATGATTTGTCGAATTGAGCAATTGCAAATTCTTCCAATTCCTTACCAGCCTTACCAAGGGTTACCCTTTGCTGGATAAAAAAAATCAAAATTAGACATTCTGTCTAATGAGATCAGTAACATGAAAAATTAAATAAATTACCTTATCCCACTTCAATGGGAGACAAGTCTGTACTATAGACTTGTATTCTTACTTCACTTTATTTCACTCTCTTAGTCTTAGTCAAAACCTTGTATGGTTATCTTGTTTATAATGTAACAAAAAATCACTTGAGTACCTGTGGAAAATAATTCCTTTATATCCCACTCACTATGGGCACAAGTCTTTTTTATAAAGAACTTGAATATGTATTTCACCTTGTCTCAATCTTTGTGGATAACAAGTCTTTTAGTAAAGAACTTGTATAAATATCTTATATACTAATATTTTATTAACAATCTCTATATGAAGAGTGTACCTTATCAATAATAATAATAATACATGACCAAGTATATGTATGTAGACTGTGTATGACAATAATGTAGTACAATTATAAATACAAAGACAAAGATACAGAACAATAACCGAAAACGTTCGCGGAAGTCAAATAAACAATACAGCAAAAAGTAAAGAAAATGTTACACAAATGTGTAATGATGACCGCGAAAAGTAAACAAGACAAATGGCAACACTGTTATAAACAAAAAGGTGTAAAGAAATAAACAAAAGAAAGGAGAGACCTACAGATACAAACAAATGAAATCAAAACTGAAAAACAGAAAAAATATTACAAAAACAACGATAAGTACAGTTTCGTCACAGCTAAACGTAAATAGCAACACTTGTAGCAAACAATTTCCAATTAAGGAAAGTTGCAGTCCCTACAGAACGCTTACAGTAACCCTCGATTAAGTGGCATATTTACTGTAAGACCCACCAACCGAAAACCCGCTGAAAAACACAAGAAAAATACATAACAATAGTACAAGTAATATAAATAGCAATTGAATGTGTTGCAAAATAAAGCTTAGTCACACATGATGTTACAGTAACTAACTTGCTCCTTGCGAACACAGTAACAAAATGTCAAGCGCGCACTGATTGACAGATCCACTGTAGCATGAAGTGGTCTTCACGAACATAAAGTTACTATGACTTTCTCGTATCTTGAGTCTTGCACATCGAATGTTGACAATTTATCGTACTGTTTACAAACAGGAACTTGACCTCAAAACATATAATTTGAATGCTCGGACGTAGAAAAGTCTGTTGTTGACTGAGACGTGTGAACGACCAGCGGTACCGTTCACAAAAAAGGACTCGACTTGTATGCAGCTATGGTCCACATAGCAAACGCCTCGATGCTAACTTCAGTACTTGTCTTGTCTATTCTGTCCTGTGTAGCCAAAACTTGGAAGTGTCGAGTATGTGTGTTATTCTCTTTATCTGTCCACCTTGTTTCTCAAAACCTGTAGCACAAAGTCCACGGAAATGTTAATTTCTCGCTCTGTCCAGCTCAAACCCACAGATCTGGTCCACCAGAAATGTAACTGTCTTTTTCTCTTGTTGAGGTGATCACTTGCACAAGACAGTATACGTGTTGTTAAGATGTGTAGTACTTGTAATGATGAGCTGAGTGTGGGTGCGAATGAAGGCGCGAATGTGTTTAAGCTCGTATATATGTAGACACTGCAACCCATACACTCACATGCAGTAGTCAAGGATGCTTGGACACTGCAGGCACGTTTTAAAACATTTATTGACGATAACACACATAGCATCAACAGGAACAGTCAGTGTAAACAAGGTCATGCTGACCGGAAATCGTTAGGTATACATCAGGCATTCAAAAGGCTGGTAAACATTTGAATATTCGTGCATGGTCAATAGCAATGTTCTTCAATAATGACAGTTCGTAGCGCCGCCCTGGTATCTCTGACTAAACGCGTCAGATACCTTAATCACTTTGACATACAGGTACAACTTGGCATTCCCCGCCAATTGCACTTTATCAGGCTGTAATATATTAGCCTGAATACAGGCCTCGTTCTGACGTCATCTGTGTACTTCTTTTAAGCATGTTAACCTCAACCCTGCAGTAATGCTTATGTAGATATAAATATACCGCCAATCTGCGGTTCCCACAATATAACTTCGTCCCTGGACTTCTGGATAATATAAAGACTAATAGTGTTGGATGGCTACCTTGAGCGCAACAATATCAGTTCTGAAATGTAGGATCGGTGAGCTGTAGTTCACAGACTAGGTAATCTTCTAACATGTTCTGCCACCGAAAGCGTAATAATGGAAAAAGTCGGTATTACCTGGAACCGAATCCTCAGAACACAATAAGGAACTCTGTCGTCATTCCGACGCACAGAGATTCACTGGGGAGACCTGCCAACGCAGTCACGTCGAAGATTTTCCCCGAAAACACAATGGACGTTCGTCCCTCAGAAGCCAGCTTACATCCCGGCCTGACGGAAGTAACTCAACTTGGCGCTTAAAAACCTGCGCATGGGCACACGCCCAAACTGTTTACCTTTGACCCTATCTTCATACAGGTCAAACCCCAAAGGATGAACGAACAGGGAAGACAACCCCTAATCACCCTGACATCGCAAGGTAAAGACACAATTATTCTTATGAAGAAACATAAGCAAATAACTTGACATATGACTCCGTCGAAAATGACAGCAACAATGCCCAAATAAAAGAGGATTACTTCCTTCTAACACGAGGCATAAGCTTTCATTTGCGCACCGGTATCTTTCATAACATCCTCATTACTCTTTTTAGCTCCCCTTAACATTGTTCTGTAAAACCACATCTCTATGGCCTCTAGTGACCTCAATCAATCATGAATACATTTTACTGGTTACAAATGTACTGTTCAAAAAAAGAAACGCAACATTATTGCAGTGGTAATGGACACCAAATTTCAAACTTGTACCAACATTTTTTTTACGGAATTAATGTTTCAATCTTGGCATGAAGAAACTTTCAGACTTTAACAATGAAATGATGTTCATTAAATTTGGTTTGGACTTTTATTCTTTGCGACTAAGGCCTACGTTTCAGTAAGGTGTATGGCCTCCTCTGGCCTCTATCAGACAACGACATCTCCTTGACATTGATCCGATTAGCCATTGGATCTGTAGTTGTGGGATGGCTGCCCACTCTTCCCGCAGTGCAAGAGACAACTGTCGGAGATTGGCTGGAGCCGCGTCTCGCTGGCGGAGTCGTCTGTCGAGTTCATCCCATAAGTGTTCTTTGGGGTTAATGTCTGATGACATGGCTGGCCACGGAATGGTCTGGACGTTGTTGTTAGCAAAGAACTGGGTGGTGAGTTGTGCCACATGAGGTCGAGCGTTATCCTGCTAAAAAATCGACCCTCGTGCAGCCAGAAGTGGAAGGAGTGAGGACGAAGAATTTCAGCAATGTATCGTTGGGCATTCAGGCGTCCTTCAATTTGCACCAGGTAACTTCTTCCCACGAAGTTGATCGCCCCCACATCAGTACACCTCCACCACCATGTGGAGGAGCCTCATCAACGCTGTTCTGGGCGTAGCGCTCATGGACTCTGCGGTAAACTCTTCTCCGTCTATCGTGTCGCTGGAGCACAAAAAATGATTCATCACTAAACCAAACCCGTCTCCAGTCATTCCCAACGGTCCATTGACGGTGCTGGTTCGCCCACTGCAGTCGGTTCTGGCGATGCCGGTCCGTAAGAACAGGATCTCTGTAGGGTCTTCTAGCCCAAAGACCAGAGTCGTGCAGCCGGTTCCTGACCGTTTGATCTGAAATTCGACGAGCTGCTGACATTGACTGGACTGTAGAGGACGCAGATGCAAGTCGATTCCTGAGGTGACGCAGCCGTATGAAGCGGTCTTCGGCAGGCGTTGTGACTCTGGGTCTTCCACTGCGCGGCCGGTCTGTCACTGAGCCAGTTTCTTGAAATCGCCCCCAAAGGCGACTAATGGTGCTTCTAACCACATTAAATTGTCTGGCCACTACACTTTGTGACTGTCCAGTCTGTAAACATCCAATGATGATGAGTCGTTGTTCTGTAGTGAGATGAGCAATACTTGCGCATTGAATTTTCAACTGAATTTATTCGAGGAGGGTCAATCTTTCTAATCCTCACACTCAGACAGCTGAGTGAAAAGGCCCTTGAGTATAAGAGTGAGATCCATCTTTGTTTCATAGATCTGGAAAAGGCGTTTGACAGGGTCTCCTGGAGTAAACTTTGGGACTGTTTGGCAAGGAAGAATATTCCAGCACCTCTGGTTCATGCTATACAGAGCTTCTACAAGTCTTGCAGAAATTATGTGAGGACAGCAAACCATAAGTCAGAAGAGTTCAGGACCACCACTGGTGTAAGACAAGGTGATATCCTATCACCTTACCTCTTTATACTCCTTATGGACGATGTCATCAAGGCATGTAAGGAGAGAACAAGAAAGTATTCAGTGGAGTACTGGAAGATGAGACAGGTCTATATTTCGGAGCTGGAATTTGCTGATGATGTTGCCCTGATTGCTAAATCAGAGGCACATCTCCAATCCAACCTGCAAGTCTGGAAGGAAGAGCTGGAGAAGAGAGGGATGGTCATAAGCAGCTCTAAAACAAAATCCATGGTGATATCACGAGAAGAAAGAAGACATCAGATTAAGCTGGGAGAACAGGTCCTGGCGCAGGTCGATCACTTTAAATACCTCGGAGCTATTATAGACCGAAAGGGGGTTATCAAAGAAGAGTTGGCCACTCGAAAAGCAGCAGCTGGGAGACTTTTTCAGGCCATAAATCGAGGATTCCTCAGCAAGAGAGAGGTTAGTAAGAAAACGAAGATGGCTGTATACCGCTCCACCTATGTCCCAGTCTTGACATATGGATGCGAGTCATGGGCAATGACTACAACCCATAAAAGCCAGATCCAAACCTCAGAAATGAGGTATCTGAGGAAGGTGGTTGAAGTAACAAGAAGAGACATGGTACGCAACCAGACGATACGTCAAGGCCTTAAATCCTACCCCCTGCAGACCCAAGTAGAACAGTCCCAATTAAGATGGTTTGGCCATGTCTGTTAGGTTTACACACTAATTATAAATCAATGGTTGAATGATTTTTACTTTTTTTTATTGATGATGAAAAATATTCCATTAAACCACTGAAGGGTTCTAATTAGAATATATAGTGTTTGCACGTCCGAATAACATGTTCATTTGTCGATATGGAAAAGTGCCATCATATATCTTGTCCAATCATTGTAAATAGAGCAAATCAAAATTACCAGATTTTTTTTTATCTGTTGTTTTTATTCGATACAGATAATGTCCTTCATTTCTTACTGACATTTTATGGCAGAAGGGTCGTCCAGAGTCCTGTAATGCAAATTACAACATTATACGCACAGCCTAAATGTATTTACATTTAAATTAATATGAAACAAATATAAAGGTATGTTATCAGGCACTCGCAGGAAATAAAGAAGTAGAACACCAGACAACAGACATGAGTGGCTTACCCAGGATTTGAACACTGGACCTTCCGTGCGACAACCCCGCCTAGCCATGCAAGTGAATCACACTATCCTCCCTGCCATCTACGCATCATCAAAAAAGGATGTTTCAATGGCAGGTCATCAGTGCTAACACAATACACGACACCGGAAGTCCACCATGGGCAGTTCAGCCTATTAATGACGCAATCCGGCCTATCAAAATCTAAAATTAATATGAAACAAATATAAAGGTATGTTATCAGGCACTCGCAGGAAATAAAGAAGTAGAACACCAGACAACAGAAAAACAACAGACATGAGTGGCTTACCCCGGATTTGAACACTGGACCTTCCGTGCGACAACCCCGCCTAGCCATGCAAGCGAATCACACTATCCGCTCTGCCATCTACGCATCATCAAAAAATGATGTTTCAATGGCAGGTCAATAGTGCGAACCACAATACACGACACCAGAAGTCCTCCATGGGCAGTTCAGCCTATTAATGACGCAATCACTTCTGTTGTATTTCTATCAAGCAGTATAGGCCGAATCCAACAAGACCCTTAGGCCCTTAATACTGTGTCCAGTAAATGATAGTAGACTAGAACAGTGAGAACAGGATAGTGGGTAGGTTTGGTATTGTACAAACATTTATTACAAATAAGGGAGGGAAACCTGAGGCCTGTAAACAGTAAATTAATATGAATACTAAATATAAAGGTATGTTATCAGGCACTCGCAGGAAATAAAGAAGTAGAACACCAGACAACAGAAAAACAACAGACATGAGTGGCTTACCCAGGATTTGAACACTGGACCTTCCGGGCTACAACCCCGCCTAGCCATGCAAGCGAATCACACTATCCGCTCTGCCATCTACGCATCATCAAAAAAATGATGTTTCAATGGCAGGTCAATAGTGCGAACCACAATACACGACACCAGAAGTCCTCCATGGGCAGTTCAGCCTATTAATGACGCAATCACTTCTGTTGTATTTCTATCAAGCAGTATAGGCCGAATCCAACAAGACCCTTAGGACCTTAATACTGTGTCCAGTAAATGATAGTAGACTAGAACAGTGAGAACAGGATAGTGGGTAGGTTTGGTATTGTACAAACATTTATTACAAATAAGGGAGGGAAACATGAGGCCTGTAAACAGTAAATTAATATGAAACAAATATAAAGGTATGTTATCAGGCACTCGCAGGAAATAAAGAAGTAGAACACCAGACAACAGAAAAACAACAGACATGAGTGGCTTACCCAGGATTTGAACACTGGACCTTCCGTGCGACAACCCCGCCTAGCCATGCAAGCGAATCACACTATCCGCTCTGCCATCTACGCATCATCAAAAATGATGTTTCAATGGCAGGTCAATAGTGCGAACCACAATACACGACACCAGAAGTCCTCCATGGGCAGTTCAGCCTATTAATGACGCAATCACTTCTGTTGTATTTCTATCAAGCAGTATAGGGGTTTGGTATTAACATTTATCAAACCTACACACTATCCTGTTCTCACTGTTCTAGTCTACTATAATTTACTGGACACAGTATTAAGGTCCTAAGGGTCTTGTTGGATTCGGCCTATACTGCTTGATAGAAATACAACAGAAGTGATTGCGTCATTAATAGGCTGAACTGCCCATGGAGGACTTCTGGTGTCGTGTATTGTGGTTCGCACTATTGACCTGCCATTGAAACATCATTTTTTGATGATGCGTAGATGGCAGAGCGGATAGTGTGATTCGCTTGCATGGCTAGGCGGGGTTGTCGCACGGAAGGTCCAGTGTTCAAATCCTGGGTAAGCCACTCATGTCTGTTGTTTTTCTGTTGTCTGGTGTTCTACTTCTTTATTTCCTGCGAGTGCCTGATAACATACCTTTATATTTGTTTCATATTAATTTACTGTTTACAGGCCTCAGGTTTCCCTCCCTTATTTGTAATAAATGTTTGTACAATACCAAACCTACCCACTATCCTGTTCTCACTGTTCTAGTCTACTATCATTTACTGGACACAGTATTAAGGTCCTAAGGGTCTTGTTGGATTCGGCCTATACTGCTTGATAGAAATACAACAGAAGTGATTGCGTCATTAATAGGCTGAACTGCCCATGGAGGACTTCTGGTGTCGTGTATTGTGGTTCGCACTATTGACCTGCCATTGAAACATCATTTTTTGATGATGCGTAGATGGCAGAGCGGATAGTGTGTGATTCGCTTGCATGGCTAGGCGGGGTTGTCGCACGGAAGGTCCAGTGTTCAAATCCTGGGTAAGCCACTCATGTCTGTTGTTTTTCTGTTGTCTGGTGTTCTACTTCTTTATTTCCTGCGAGTGCCTGATAACATACCTTTATATTTGTTTCATATTAATTTACTGTTTACAGGCCTCAGGTTTCCCTCCCTTATTTGTAATAAATGTTTGTACAATACCAAACCTACCCACTATCCTGTTCTCACTGTTCTAGTCTACTATCATTTACTGGACACAGTATTAAGGTCCTAAGGGTCTTGTTGGATTCGGCCTATACTGCTTGATAGAAATACAACAGAAGTGATTGCGTCATTAATAGGCTGAACTGCCCATGGAGGACTTCTGGTGTCGTGTATTGTGGTTCGCACTATTGACCTGCCATTGAAACATCATTTTTGATGATGCGTAGATGGCAGAGCGGATAGTGTGATTCGCTTGCATGGCTAGGCGGGGTTGTCGCACGGAAGGTCCAGTGTTCAAATCCTGGGTAAGCCACTCATGTCTGTTGTTTTTCTGTTGTCTGGTGTTCTACTTCTTTATTTCCTGCGAGTGCCTGATAACATACCTTTATATTTGTTTCATATTAATTTACTGTTTACAGGCCTCAGGTTTCCCTCCCTTATTTGTAATAAATGTTTGTACAATACCAAACCTACCCACTATCCTGTTCTCACTGTTCTAGTCTACTATCATTTACTGGACACAGTATTAAGGTCCTAAGGGTCTGTTGGATTCGGCCTATACTGCTTGATAGAAATACAACAGAAGTGATTGCGTCATTAATAGGCTGAACTGCCCATGGAGGACTTCTGGTGTCGTGTATTGTGGTTCGCACTATTGACCTGCCATTGAAACATCATTTTTTGATGATGCGTAGATGGCAGAGCGGATAGTGTGATTCGCTTGCATGGCTAGGCGGGGTTGTCGCACGGAAGGTCCAGTGTTCAAATCCTGGGTAAGCCACTCATGTCTGTTGTTTTTCTGTTGTCTGGTGTTCTACTTCTTTATTTCCTGCGAGTGCCTGATAACATACCTTTATATTTGTTTCATATTAATTTACTGTTTACAGGCCTCAGGTTTCCCTCCCTTATTTGTAATAAATGTTTGTACAATACCAAACCTACCCACTATCCTGTTCTCACTGTTCTAGTCTACTATCATTTACTGGACACAGTATTAAGGTCCTAAGGGTCTTGTTGGATTCGGCCTATACTGCTTGATAGAAATACAACAGAAGTGATTGCGTCATTAATAGGCTGAACTGCCCATGGAGGACTTCTGGTGTCGTGTATTGTGGTTCGCACTATTGACCTGCCATTGAAACATCATTTTTTGATGATGCGTAGATGGCAGAGCGGATAGTGTGATTCGCTTGCATGGCTAGGCGGGGTTGTCGCACGGAAGGTCCAGTGTTCAAATCCTGGGTAAGCCACTCATGTCTGTTGTTTTTCTGTTGTCTGGTGTTCTACTTCTTTATTTCCTGCGAGTGCCTGATAACATACCTTTATATTTGTTTCATATTAATTTACTGTTTACAGGCCTCAGGTTTCCCTCCCTTATTTGTAATAAATGTTTGTACAATACCAAACCTACCCACTATCCTGTTCTCACTGTTCTAGTCTACTATCATTTACTGGACACAGTATTAAGGTCCTAAGGGTCTTGTTGGATTCGGCCTATACTGCTTGATAGAAATACAACAGAAGTGATTGCGTCATTAATAGGCTGAACTGCCCATGGAGGACTTCTGGTGTCGTGTATTGTGGTTCGCACTATTGACCTGCCATTGAAACATCATTTTTTGATGATGCGTAGATGGCAGAGCGGATAGTGTGATTCGCTTGCATGGCTAGGCGGGGTTGTCGCACGGAAGGTCCAGTGTTCAAATCCTGGGTAAGCCACTCATGTCTGTTGTTTTTCTGTTGTCTGGTGTTCTACTTCTTTATTTCCTGCGAGTGCCTGATAACATACCTTTATATTTGTTTCATTTTCATATTAATTTACTGTTTACAGGCCTCAGGTTTCCCTCCCTTATTTGTAATAAATGTTTGTACAATACCAAACCTACCCACTATCCTGTTCTCACTGTTCTAGTCTACTATCATTTACTGGACACAGTATTAAGGTCCTAAGGGTCTTGTTGGATTCGGCCTATACTGCTTGATAGAAATACAACAGAAGTGATTGCGTCATTAATAGGCTGAACTGCCCATGGAGGACTTCTGGTGTCGTGTATTGTGGTTCGCACTATTGACCTGCCATTGAAACATCATTTTTTGATGATGCGTAGATGGCAGAGCGGATAGTGTGATTCGCTTGCATGGCTAGGCGGGGTTGTCGCACGGAAGGTCCAGTGTTCAAATCCTGGGTAAGCCACTCATGTCTGTTGTTTTTCTGTTGTCTGGTGTTCTACTTCTTTATTTCCTGCGAGTGCCTGATAACATACCTTTATATTTGTTTCATATTAATTTACTGTTTACAGGCCTCAGGTTTCCCTCCCTTATTTGTAATAAATGTTTGTACAATACCAAACCTACCCACTATCCTGTTCTCACTGTTCTAGTCTACTATCATTTACTGGACACAGTATTAAGGTCCTAAGGGTCTTGTTGGATTCGGCCTATACTGCTTGATAGAAATACAACAGAAGTGATTGCGTCATTAATAGGCTGAACTGCCCATGGAGGACTTCTGGTGTCGTGTATTGTGGTTCGCACTATTGACCTGCCATTGAAACATCATTTTTTGATGATGCGTAGATGGCAGAGCGGATAGTGTGATTCGCTTGCATGGCTAGGCGGGGTTGTCGCACGGAAGGTCCAGTGTTCAAATCCTGGGTAAGCCACTCATGTCTGTTGTTTTTCTGTTGTCTGGTGTTCTACTTCTTTATTTCCTGCGAGTGCCTGATAACATACCTTTATATTTGTTTCATATTAATTTACTGTTTACAGGCCTCAGGTTTCCCTCCCTTATTTGTAATAAATGTTTGTACAATACCAAACCTACCCACTATCCTGTTCTCACTGTTCTAGTCTACTATCATTTACTGGACACAGTATTAAGGTCCTAAGGGTCTTGTTGGATTCGGCCTATACTGCTTGATAGAAATACAACAGAAGTGATTGCGTCATTAATAGGCTGAACTGCCCATGGAGGACTTCTGGTGTCGTGTATTGTGGTTCGCACTATTGACCTGCCATTGAAACATCATTTTTTGATGATGCGTAGATGGCAGAGCGGATAGTGTGATTCGCTTGCATGGCTAGGCGGGGTTGTCGCACGGAAGGTCCAGTGTTCAAATCCTGGGTAAGCCACTCATGTCTGTTGTTTTTCTGTTGTCTGGTGTTCTACTTCTTTATTTCCTGCGAGTGCCTGATAACATACCTTTATATTTGTTTCATATTAAATTCATGTTATTTTACTGTTTACAGGCCTCAGGTTTCCCTCCCTTATTTGTAATAAATGTTTGTACAATACCAAACCTACCCACTATCCTGTTCTCACTGTTCTAGTCTACACTCATTTACTGGACACAGTATTAAGGTCCTAAGGGTCTTGTTGGATTCGGCCTATACTGCTTGATAGAAATACAACAGAAGTGATTGCGTCATTAATAGGCTGAACTGCCCATGGAGGACTTCTGGTGTCGTGTATTGTGGTTCGCACTATTGACCTGCCATTGAAACATCATTTTTTGATGATGCGTAGATGGCAGAGCGGATAGTGTGATTCGCTTGCATGGCTAGGCGGGGTTGTCGCACGGAAGGTCCAGTGTTCAAATCCTGGGTAAGCCACTCATGTCTGTTGTTTTTCTGTTGTCTGGTGTTCTACTTCTTTATTTCCTGCGAGTGCCTGATAACATACCTTTATATTTGTTTCATATTAATTTACTGTTTACAGGCCTCAGGTTTCCCTCCCTTATTTGTAATAAATGTTTGTACAATACCAAACCTACCCACTATCCTGTTCTCACTGTTCTAGTCTACTATCATTTACTGGACACAGTATTAAGGTCCTAAGGGTCTTGTTGGATTCGGCCTATACTGCTTGATAGAAATACAACAGAAGTGATTGCGTCATTAATAGGCTGAACTGCCCATGGAGGACTTCTGGTGTCGTGTATTGTGGTTCGCACTATTGACCTGCCATTGAAACATCATTTTTTGATGATGCGTAGATGGCAGAGCGGATAGTGTGATTCGCTTGCATGGCTAGGCGGGGTTGTCGCACGGAAGGTCCAGTGTTCAAATCCTGGGTAAGCCACTCATGTCTGTTGTTTTTCTGTTGTCTGGTGTTCTACTTCTTTATTTCCTGCGAGTGCCTGATAACATACCTTTATATTTGTTTCATATTAATTTACTGTTTACAGGCCTCAGGTTTCCCTCCCTTATTTGTAATAAATGTTTGTACAATACCAAACCTACCCACTATCCTGTTCTCACTGTTCTAGTCTACTATCATTTACTGGACACAGTATTAAGGTCCTAAGGGTCTTGTTGGATTCGGCCTATACTGCTTGATAGAAATACAACAGAAGTGATTGCGTCATTAATAGGCTGAACTGCCCATGGAGGACTTCTGGTGTCGTGTATTGTGGTTCGCACTATTGACCTGCCATTGAAACATCATTTTTTGATGATGCGTAGATGGCAGAGCGGATAGTGTGATTCGCTTGCATGGCTAGGCGGGGTTGTCGCACGGAAGGTCCAGTGTTCAAATCCTGGGTAAGCCACTCATGTCTGTTGTTTTTCTGTTGTCTGGTGTTCTACTTCTTTATTTCCTGCGAGTGCCTGATAACATACCTTTATATTTGTTTCATATTAATTTTACTGTTTACAGGCCTCAGGTTTCCCTCCCTTATTTGTAATAAATGTTTGTACAATACCAAACCTACCCACTATCCTGTTCTCACTGTTCTAGTCTACTATCATTTACTGGACACAGTATTAAGGTCCTAAGGGTCTTGTTGGATTCGGCCTATACTGCTTGATAGAAATACAACAGAAGTGATTGCGTCATTAATAGGCTGAACTGCCCATGGAGGACTTCTGGTGTCGTGTATTGTGGTTCGCACTATTGACCTGCCATTGAAACATCATTTTTTGATGATGCGTAGATGGCAGAGCGGATAGTGTGATTCGCTTGCATGGCTAGGCGGGGTTGTCGCACGGAAGGTCCAGTGTTCAAATCCTGGGTAAGCCACTCATGTCTGTTGTTTTTCTGTTGTCTGGTGTTCTACTTCTTTATTTCCTGCGAGTGCCTGATAACATACCTTTATATTTGTTTCATATTAATTTACTGTTTACAGGCCTCAGGTTTCCCTCCCTTATTTGTAATAAATGTTTGTACAATACCAAACCTACCCACTATCCTGTTCTCACTGTTCTAGTCTACTATCATTTACTGGACACAGTATTAAGGTCCTAAGGGTCTTGTTGGATTCGGCCTATACTGCTTGATAGAAATACAACAGAAGTGATTGCGTCATTAATAGGCTGAACTGCCCATGGAGGACTTCTGGTGTCGTGTATTGTGGTTCGCACTATTGACCTGCCATTGAAACATCATTTTTTGATGATGCGTAGATGGCAGAGCGGATAGTGTGATTCGCTTGCATGGCTAGGCGGGGTTGTCGCACGGAAGGTCCAGTGTTCAAATCCTGGGTAAGCCACTCATGTCTGTTGTTTTTCTGTTGTCTGGTGTTCTACTTCTTTATTTCCTGCGAGTGCCTGATAACATACCTTTATATTTGTTTCATATTAATTTACTGTTTACAGGCCTCAGGTTTCCCTCCCTTATTTGTAATAAATGTTTGTACAATACCAAACCTACCCACTATCCTGTTCTCACTGTTCTAGTCTACTATCATTTACTGGACACAGTATTAAGGTCCTAAGGGTCTTGTTGGATTCGGCCTATACTGCTTGATAGAAATACAACAGAAGTGATTGCGTCATTAATAGGCTGAACTGCCCATGGAGGACTTCTGGTGTCGTGTATTGTGGTTCGCACTATTGACCCTTATTTGTAATAAATGTTTCCCTATCCTGCAGTATAGGCCAATCCAACAAGACAAGGACCTTAATACTGTGTCCAGTAAATGATAGTAGACTAGAACAGTGAGAACAGTATAGTGGGTAGGTTTGGTATTGTATAAACATTTATTACATATAACATCACTTGCATGGCTAGGCGGGGTTGTCGCACGGAAGGTCCAGTGTTCAAATCCTGGGTAAGCCACTCATGTCTGTTGTTTTTCTGTTGTCTGGTGTTCTACTTCTTTATTTCCTGCGAGTGCCTGATAACATACCTTTATATTTGTTTCATATTAATTTACTGTTTACAGGCTTCGGGTTTCCCTTCCTTATATGTAATAAATGTTTATACAATACCAAACCTACCCACTATACTGTTCTCACTGTTCTAGTCTACTATCATTTACTGGACACAGTATTAAGGTCCTTGTCTTGTTGGATTGGCCTATACTGCAAAATAGGGAAACAACAGAAGTGATTGCGTCATTAATATGCTGAACTGCCCATGGTGGACTTCCGGTGTCGTGTATTGTGTTCGCACTGATGACCTGCCATTGAAACATCATTTTTTGATGATGCGTAGATGGCAGGGAGGATAGTGTGATTCACTTGCATGGCTAGGCGGGGTTGTCGCACGGAAGGTCCAGTGTTCAAATCCTGGGTAAGCCACTCATGTCTGTTGTTTTTCTGTTGTCTGGTGTTCTACTTCTTTATTTCCTGCGAGTGTCTGATAACATACCTTTATATTTGTTTCATATTAATTTACTGTTTACAGGCCTCGGGTTTCCCTTCCTTATATGTAATAAGTATTTACATTTACATCGTTTCATGTGGTTAAAGTGAAAATTCGGTAAGAAAACAATAGAATTCGAAGTAAAAACGTTTAAGAACTACTTAAAAATTATGTTTTATAAAAAATAATAAATTTCTGCTGAAACACTACACAAAAAATGTATAGACAGTCATTTTGGTGTCACCCCCTCTGATGGTGTCACCCGGTGTGGTCCGCACCCCCCTAGTGACGCCACTGCTAAGAACCGACCATTGCCGACTCAGATACCATCTGTTCAAGAAACTGAAAATCGGACTGACAGTTGTGTGTCCATGTGGAGATTTTTTTTTTTTTTTAAGTATTCCGTTCAACCCTTGATGGGTTATAATTAGGACATATGGTGTTCTAATTCGAGTAAATAAATTCAGGTTTCTCATACCCAAATATAGAACCTTCATTTCCCCCTCCACTCAGTCCAAATAGAGTTACTGCCCATGTGGAAATAGTCGAACATGGCCTTCTCCAACTCAGTTGAGTGAGAAACGGTATGGAGAGAAGCCTGAGACGGACTATAAGCATTATTAACAAAGATAGATGCGATGATTTGAGAGCGAAAGGCGAAAAAAAAGATTTATTTAAGGGAAGTAATAACATCATTGCTTATTTTTTTTAAGGGTTATAATTAGAGATATTGTGTAAAACAAGATTATATCAATGGGATGTTAAATTTAAAATAATAAATTAAATTTGTTTAAAATTTACATTAAATATAGAAGATTATAAACCGTTTGTTAAAGGTTTTTGTTGTTGTTTGTTAGATTTAAATTTATACAGATTTTCTTTTTAAGTAAAATAAATTATATAGGAGAATGGTATTAAGCAATTGAAGGTCTAAATTGAACATGAATGCTAAGCTTAAAATCCTTCTCTTGTCTCATATGATGATAGAAAACTCTCTACAGAGCGATACAACAGGAAGCAATCTGATCATCAGAAGTAGTCCCCCCGTCCGACAAGTGTTCGGCCCATATACTCCTTTACACTCTAAGGGGGGCGGGCCCACTTGGGTCATGACTCCCAAGCGTCTCAGCTTCCTGTTGTCTTGTATCGAAAATGAACCCATTTCACTTATGGTAGCAACTTTAAAATCCACAACTCCAGCCGTGGAGGCAATTGTGAAAGTAACAAAGAGAAGACAAATTATTCCGTTCGTTCCGTCGCCCTTCACAACTAAGGACACACACTGAGACACTAGCGCGCAGCCGACGAGCCTTAGCCCCTGCGCGCCGCAAGCCACTGAAATTCTGTACCTGACACTCCCTATAGTATACATCGCCTGTTGCCCCAGAGTCGCAGCCCTTTCACTTAGTACACCCAAAAAAACTCAGCGTTGTGGACTTAAAAAATTGTTGGTGTTTTCTGTACCGCAGCGTTTATTGTCACGATTTCCATTGCCCATTGCGGTTGTTCCACAGCCAGCCTGATGCCTTTTCGGCAGTTTCACTAAGCCTCTTCAGTGCCCTTGTTCTAGACTGTCCCTTCAGCCCCAACAGTTTCAATAAATCATACACTGATGCAGCCACAAGCCCTCTTGCGCCCACTTCAACCGCCATGACCCTTGCACTGAATCCATCGCGTCTCAGATCTGCGGCCAGATCGCTATACTTGGCCGCTTTGAATGAATGTTGCTCGTCTAATCTGGATTCAAATGGCACGGTCAGTTCAATCAGTATGACCTGAAGCGTTGCTGAAGAATGAAGCACTATATCCGGTTGTCTCCGCGATTTTCTGATACTCTCTGGATATGCGCCCCGTCCAGGTAGGTCTACCGCCATCTCCCAGTCGTTTGCACCGTCAAGAAGAGATGGTAAACTGCTACCAGGTTTATTCGGTTTGGGGTGTGCTGACTTTCATGCCCTCAGAAAGTATGTGTTTGCGGTGTCTGGCTGGACTTTGCTATTCGCTTTCATTCTTGCCTGATCTATTGTCGCAGCAAGCTCATTTAGCACTTTGTTATGGCGCCAAGTGTATCGCCCTTGCCCATTCTTTCATTATCTTTGTTTTTGGTTAAGATTTCTTCGGCGTATTTATTGTGAAGGATAATATGGCATGTCAAAATTTCATTACTACTATGGACTTAGGGATGGATGCCCTAGAACGAGTAAACCTGCATCGGGCAAGAACTTTACTCCTACTGGTATCGGGACCCCAAGCTGCGGCGAAGGCGTCGCCCCCGTTTTTATCAAGTGCACTAGTTGGCCCGGGCGGGCTACCGATAAACGGACTAGCTTCCTTGTACCGGTTCGAAAATTCAGTGCGCTGGTACTTCAACCTGACCACGGAAGCCCATGCAAAACATTATGATAAACTGCATGGCAAAACCATACAACTAGCAATCCCCGACTATCACTATAGAACATTTGGAAAAAGAAAGATCCAAAATAACTCTCCACTGGCTTCCGCCAACAATATAAAAAAAGTAGCCGTGGAAGCCATTGCGGCAAAAATAACAGGCGATCCGAGGGCGGAAGTTTTCAAGATCCGCAATGCACCTGACAAATGGGGTCTACTCTGTAGAGCCACAACGGCTATTCCGCACTATCTGGAGCTCCGAATAACTGGAGCACAAAAACATAAGGTCCTAGGTACCATGCAAGGGCGGAGAACGGTATGTCCTCATTGTGGTGAAGATACTGACTGGGCCAACAAATGCAACAAAAAGCCAGCCAGAGAAGAAATCATTCCACTGACAAGACCACCGACAAACAGCCCACTAGAAGCACCGGCTACAACTCCCAGGCCCTTACAGCCCCAAATTGGAGACGACGGGTTTCAAGTGGTAACACACCGGAACGATAGGAAACGACGATACTCGGCCCCAGACAGCCCAAACAACACTACAACACCAAAAGCTACCACTGAAGCACCAGAAAATACAAAACCACAAGTGAAACCACCACCAACATATTCATCAATAATGAGACAAAGCCCAACTTTCCAAACTAAAGAAAACATTTTAAGCACTGCAACAGCTCCAGCCATCCAGAAATCCACACTAACACATGAGGAAATAAACAATACGGCATCATAAGAAGATAGCTCACTTCAGACACCCCCCCCCCTTTTTTTTCCCCCACCCACCCAGAATGATTACACTGACAAACAACATTTTTCTTTCTTATATAAGAATAAGTGTTCTTAGGTCAGTTTCTTGCGCTGATTTCAAATTTGAAATCCGTTTATCTCTATCACGTCGGGTTCTTAAGATATTTGTGAATAAATATATTTTTGGGAAACCGTTATTTGCTCCGTTTCATTTTTACTATATAACTTTTTAAAAATTAATAAAATGCAAAATAATTCTACTTTTTATACTGCTAAAAGATGCATGACATATGTTACGTTATATTTCAAATAGTTACTGTATTTTGAAATAATTCTGAGTGAAATAGGGCTTCTAGAAGTTGTAGAAATTCGGCTGATCTGTTCTGTTACGTGTGCGGATATTTTACCGATCGTGTTCACCAGAAAAACGTTACACCATTGCTAAAGAAAGCATATGAACTTTATTTCGATTAGAAAGTTGATGATGCAAATAAATTTTGGAAGCCAAATGCAGTTTGTTCGACTTGTGCAAATACATTGGCAGGTTGGTTACGAAAATCGCCGAAGCATAAGTCGATGCCTTTTGGAGTGCTAGTAATATGGCGTGAACCGACAAATCACGCTACTGATTGTTACTTCTGCTTGACAAATATCTATGGTTTCACTTTTAAAACTAGAAAATCTGTGGTTTATCCAAATATTGAATCGGTTTCGAAACCAGTGCCTCATGATCCAATCACGTGTCCGATCCCAGTTCCACCAGAACAATATCCGTTGGACGTGAATGAACCATCAGAAAGTGATAGTTTACCTGCTTTACAAACTAATTCTGACTCGGATTATGTACCGGTGAATGATGGTGTTCACTTAATTAACCATTCAGAACTTTCAGATCTAATACGTGATCTCGCTCTCACCAAAGGACAAGCGGAATTACTCGGTTCGCGACTCAAAGAATGGAATCTTTTAGCGCCCAATACTCCGATATCTAAATTTCGTCATAGACACAGAGAACTTGTTCAATACTTTGAGATGGATGATGACATTTGCTATTGCAAAGATGTAAAAGGTCTAATGGTGCACCTCGGTCATGAGCACATAGTCAACGAATGGCGACTTTTCATCGACTCTTCCAAGACTAGTCTAAAAGCCGTGTTATTGCATAATGGAAATTTATTTTCATCAATTCCAGTCGCCTACTCTGTTCATATGAAAGAAACTTATGACAATATGGCTATACTTTTGGCAAAAATAAAGTACAATGACTACCAATGGCGGATTTGTGGAGACCTAAAGGTCATTGCAATTCTCACGGGCATGCAGACTGGGTATACTAAATTTTGTTGCTTCCTATGTGAATGGGACAGCCGCAACAGACAGGAACATTATGCAAGAAAGGTGTGGCCTATCAGGGATCGTATGCAGCTCGGGCATAAAAATGTAATACACGAGCCAGTAGTTAACAAAGACAGCATCATTTTACCACCGTTACATATAAAGTTGGGGCTCATGAAGAATTTCGTAAAAGCGTTAGATAAAACGAACAAAGCTTTCACTTATCTTCGAGAAAAGTTTCCTCAAATTAGCGATGCAAAGAAAAAGGAAGGTATCTTTGTAGGACCTCAGATTAGGAAAGTTATTGCAGACAAACAATTCGAGAACTTGTTACATGGTAGTGAACTTCGCGCATGGATGGCATTCAAATCGATCGTCGATAACTTTCTGGGAAATCACAAATATGTCGACTATGTGCATATTGTTAAGCAGTGCATAGATGCATACAGAATTATGGGCTGTAACATGTCCCTCAAAATCCATTTGCTCGATTCGCATCTTGACTTTTCCCCTGACAACCTTGGCGAAGTCAGCGATGAACATGGAGAACGATTCCATCAAGATATCGTCGTAATGGAGTCACGTTATCAAGGACGGTGGAGTATGACCATGCTTGCCGATTATTGTTGGATGCTTCATCGCGATGTACCACATGCCATTCACCGACGAAAGTCGACTGCAAAGAAATTCAAGCCTACATAACTGTTATACTTCTTGTACAAATGATGTTGTAATACTGTATGCGTTGTTAAAAAACTTCAATTGCGTATTTCTAGAGATCCCGACCTGATAGAGAAAAACGGTTTGCAGATTTAAAAACAGCGCATTAAAATTGACCAGAAAAACATAGAAATGTTAGAGAAAGAAAAAAAAAATTTTTGTTGTTAGTCAGTGTTATTGACTGGAAAGAAAATGACAGCATCTGGGAAAACAAGCAATACAGGCATTAGGACTATTTCTTAGGGTACGTTATCATACTATTTAATTAGACTTTCATACATTTTATTCATTGTTATACGTTAAAAATGGCAGAAGAAATTTTGATATTTAGTGTAAATGTTAGCGGACTCCGCTCAAAACTACATCACATCATAACACTTATACACAAGCCAGACTTTATACTTTTGCAGGAAACAAACATACACACAGACAAACATGCAATGCAAATCACAACCCAGTTAGGGCTACGACATTCCTGTTTTAGTTTAGCCATACACAACACAGGTTCGGGAACAGCAATACTACAAACATCAGACAGGTGGGATATACTTAGGACAAACAGAGACAGCGAGGTCAAAATAACTGTCACAGGAGCAGTGACATACGGGTCGATATGACGAAATATAGAGAATAATGGACCGACTATGAGGAAGAAAGAAATACTCTCGATGCAGGTTACGGGAAAAGGAAAGGATTCGAGAGACCACTGTAACCGCGTATACCGTGAGTTTTCAGATATAGACTATATTAACATAAAATAAATTTTTATAGAAACAGAAGATAAAAGAAAATCTTAACGCAGATGTTCAATTAGGCCAGTTTTAGCTTGGAAACGCCACGCATTATTTTAGGCCAAGCTTCGCTTGCAGAGTTGCGTTAGTCACGTGATTTCTAACCAATGGTTAAGCTCAGTCCTTCCCTTTTCCCAGAAATGAACGGGAGACGAAGCCATGTTTTTAGGCAGTATTGAACTGAGAGCGTGAAAGCAAGGACATGCTTTGTCAAATCAGTGTAGATTTCAGTTGAGGACATCAACTTCAGACACAGTTGTGTATATTCAATTAATTGTGGAAGTGTTTATGGATTCCAAAACTTTGTAAGTAGGAAAAACATAACATACTTAAAAAGATAGAGCTGACGGTCATAACCCAAGTAGGGCTATGTTCCAAGATGTGCAACAATGAAAACAAAATAGGCATATAATTGACCGATATGCTTACAAAGGAAGATCCTGATGTTGGGAAAAAGGAATGTTGCATCCTAGAAATAATATATTGAACCTTCATGCTGGTTTATAAATGTCGACATGCTATTATGAAAATTTGATGTGGTTACCGATTGACTTAACCCAGTTCTTGTTGAAAGTTAAATAAAACAGTTGTTTCATTGAACACAAATGCTGTTGACGAATCATATGTTTTGCAAGTGGCCATCATACAAATTACTAAAGTATCATACCAAAGCTAATCGCTGCAGGTGCAACACAAACAATAACCATCTGCTCTAAAAATAAAACATCTTAGAGGATTATCCCCGAACCTGGTAAATTCCTGTAAGTCTGTAGAGAGAAATCATCACCTCTAGCAGGCTAGCTAGTAATCAAAATCTAATACTCTCGATTCAAAACAGCAACCCCCACTACCCTACCCGGCCACACATCTCAACTTGGTGCCCGTGATCAGTCCTCATTAAAAAAAGGTATTGAGCAGGAAAACACACATCTCAACTTGATGCCTAGTGACCAGTCCTCTACAAAGAGCAGAGAAAATCCGACTATAATCAACCCTAGTGCACAAGGAAACCACGATTAACAAGGAATAAATAAGACTGGAAAATGTATCGACAACAAGAGTATAGGCAGGCCAGCCCAGAAAATCCTACACCCCAGATGAAGATGATGACAGTTGTTCAACCCATCGTAAAGTAACATACGCGGATAGGCGAAGTTACAGTGTTTACAGTAGAAACAACATATATCAACGTAAAAGTCGTCCTCAGCTTGACAGAGATAGACGATTTATTGATTACCGGACATACGAAAAACCACATAGCACATGGCAGAAACGGAGGTATCCGATCCACGCTGTTCCTCGTTCGAATCCCCAGCACACAAAATCCTATGCCCCCATGAGACAAACACCTCCATATTATCGCCACAGAGGAACAGAAAGCAGACCTCGTATACTATCATCGATCAGGTATAATGACAGCACGTCAAGGCACACGACGGCAGCTGACAAACACTGGAACACATTGAATAAACGAGCTCAAAGAATGACTGTACGAAATTTCATAAATGAAGTTAAAACAAGAAAAATTTGGGAGTTTCGTAACATGACATCTAGGAACGGACAAGTTTGCCTCCTAACAACAGACGGATGGAGAGCACACATCGGTCCCATAACACCAGGAAAGACAGCCAAGACATACCAACAAGTAAATTTAGCACAATCAACTCCTTGGAATACTCAACCCAGGCCAACAAAACAAGTACCAACAACAAATAAAACCAAGTTAATTTGTGCAAAAACAACGATGGTTTGTGTAGCAACACAAACAGACCTTCCTAAAGCAACTTATATTCACACTCAAACTTACTCCCGCAGTGATAAATCGTCAGCTGATACCTATCACACCCCCAGTTCAGATCCTGAAGAAACTCTCCAGCCACACATTCCCAGGCTACATTGCCATCATCACTGATTTCCTTTGCGCCCCAACAATCAGTCAATGTCATGTCACCTCCAGCTACAGTACAACCATTGACGTTTGCTTCAGTTGCCCATCAACCTCTCAATGTCAACAATGCCATCTCCAGTGCTGTACCCGCTGTACAACCGGTCAACAATCATCCCAGTCCGGCCCTCCTTATGGCACTGCTAGAGCTGGAGAAGCAAAGCAAAGAGATGGAAATGTTTACATACAGATTAGCTATGTCTGGCCTATCCAGCCGGGAGATTAAACAGAGAGAGACCTCGCAAAGCTATTCTGAAAACATGCCCCTCAAGTCTTCAATGTACATGCCATCTCATGTACGGTCAACGCATATGTGAAAAAACCTTTTTAACAATGTACTAACCTTCCCATGTACTTTATTTTCAGTTTCTGACAGTTCAAATGACTTGCTTCCAGACTAAGATGTCAAAAGCCCCACTGAGAGCAGACACTTTACACCAGTACTTTTTCTTACCCCATACTAATATTTCTTTGATCTATATTATGCAAAACTCCTTTATATCTATCACCTTGATCAATCATACTGTTCCTACTATAACATCTCTTAACAGCACATAACTCATACCCAAAACCAGTATTGCATGTTTTGCTATTTTTCTCCACAGGATTATTTATTTTTCAAAATGTACATTATTTTAGACCCAGATGTATATTAGTACTGTCAAGATTTTAAAAATTCTCCTAAAGAGATTCCATATCCCAACCTTGACTCTCTATAATAAGATTTTCTTCACTCCACTGTTACACATCTTTAACTTACTATTTTTCCATTCCACTATATTGAGACGACATTCTAGACTTATGATCTTTTAAATCCCAATCATATTCATTCCTTAGAATTACAATCATGTTGTAATCAGGAGATCCTTGATGTACCCTTTCCTCGCCACTTATTGACAACAGATACTGCTACAACATTCATTCTATTCTAACCTAAACTATTACTTACAGCCCTATTGGTTAGGATTTACTATTAGGAATGTTGATAGTATATCTAGTGTTTGTTTAGTGAATTGATTTTTATCATTCCTTAGTACTTGTGATACAAACATAAAAGAAAAAAAATGGAAAAGAGACAAAACATAACAGACAAATGAGAAGAGAAAAAACAATTGGAATTTTTTTTTATAAAATGTATGTGTATATGCCACCCTCACACATTTTGATGATGATAAGCCAGTATGTAAAACATTGACTGCCCTGAGGTTAGCAGCTGAAGAAGAAAATAAATAAATCACCCTATGCCAGTCATACACCCCACCAGCTTGATCCCTGATACTCCAACAATATTTTGTTGATATCACAAGTACCCCAATGACATTTGCGCATGCTGATTTTCTGCAAATGAAGAATCCCTTGAGAGCATTAGTATATGCTAACCCCAGATTGAACAAATTGCACCTATTTGTTGATGATGCCTTTGCCCATGTTAAAGAAATAGCATTTGCACATGCTGACCTAGCAAATGAAATACCCCATTACCGGACGATAACCACTAATGACACATGAGATGAAGAAGCAACAGGTTATGTATGATGAAGATGCCATTTTATATTAAGGTGAAACTTTATGTTGTCACAGCTGAGATTTTGTTGTAATGTTTATGCACAAAATCCCCCACATTAACATTTGGAGGAGGAATAATCTTAGTCTTTCGTGGTTACGAGATAAGACAAAGAGATAATGGAATATTTTATGAATACCATGGACATGGAACAAATCAGAGCAGATGATTGTTACACATATGAGGACCATATTTGAAGTCATTATTGAAGGATTATCAGTAGACAAGGACCAATAGATTATGATGATCCTATGGAACCACAGGTACTAAGGACACAAAATGGAGATTAAATAATGAAAAAAAAAAAATAATGACTGAATAATTGCTACGCCCAGAGGTAAAGGAAATAGAGATACATCCGCATTTTTGGAGAAGATATCTCTTTGATTTTTGCTCATTGCCTTTGTAAAATTGTGGTGAAGTGGGATGTTATAAATATTTATAGGGGACTTAGTGTACTGACTGAGATCAGCTGTGAAGGTATCTATATCTAATAAGAGTAGTATATTATAGATAACCTTACTTGCTGCCACATATATATATATCTCAGTCAGAATTATTCTGGAATGATGTGATGACTACGTTATATGTCTAGGGTATGTGTATGATGAAGTGTAAGTCAAAACAACAACAGACAGATAAACAATTTAATTTATTCCACTACACTTGACAACACTGTGACACTCACATACATAAAACACTCTACAAGGATATCTTAAAGGAGTCACTGATAACTTTTCAAATAACAATATGTATTCATTGCTGTCATGAATGAATATGTGTCCTGATTCAAATACAAAGGGAACCAGGAATCACAATCAATTTTAATTACAAGTTATATGTACAGAATTTATTAATATGAATCTTGTAGTGACATATGTTATTAAAAGTATCCTATGTGTGTCAGTTGTGTAGTAGTAATATGAGGTAATACTGGTTTTGTTTTGTTCAAGCTCTGTTGGTATTTGTCATCATGACTTCAATAGTTTGTCTTTATTGGAACTAGTATTGGAGATGTTCTCAGTTCCTGATATTAAAACAATTAAATTCCCCTCTTAATGTTATTTTTACAAGGTCATTTTAAGATGGGGGTACATAATGTTGAGCTCAGCTGGCCACATCCGCTTATCTTGCGTGATGGCGGCAGGAAAAGACTCCTCTGCTCGATTTCTCCCCTGGGCTCTGGAGACACCTCACTGATAGCTAAATGGACCAAGGAGTATGCTGTCCGACTCTGGATTTCAGCAAAGCTCTGACCAGGTGCTGCTCAATACCATCAAGACCACGGTCCCTGAAAACAAGAAGGATGTACCTTCTACTTCATAACTAATTGATACTCTAGTTCTACACTGAGCACAATACATCACAAACATTGAGTTCAGAGCATTAGGCCAACTGTCAGCTTCATCTGAAATACTTTATACCAGTATTAACCTCCTTAATGGTTACTACGCCTCTGCACTTCCAGCATTATTTCTGTCTAATCAATAATCTAGGTGTTTGTGTACTGTTTGGCCATTCCATGCAGTTTTACTTTCCTCCGACACCTTCTGTTCAGGCTGGAGCATTATAGGCTTTACATCATGTTTGCTACTGAACTACACATATATACAGGCATAAATTAACAATTCACATTCAATTTTCATTAAAAGATACTGAATGTTTCAAGCTTACCACAATTCATGGAAATAAACACAGATACGTTGACTAGCAATGAATTCTGGCACAAATACTGGCACAAATTCCCATCTGCTTATGTTCCAGGCTTTTATTTAGCAAAAATATGAGCTGGCTTCAACGCACTGTTGCTTTATCAAGCTTATTTGAACTAGTGGTCTCGAACTAACGCTCCTAAGTGATTATATCAGCGAGTCTGGCCAATGGAGCCACGTTTCGACAAGTGTTTGAAAAAATTTTACCTTCCTACGTCTCCCCTAACAACCAAGGATAGCATTTATAGTCCGACTAATCGTGTTTAGCCTTACATATCATTCCAGCCAATCAGTTCAAATGTAACTTGTGGCCCATTTCCCGTACAATGGTGGTTTAAAAAATCTACCACTGAGCGATTCTGATTTTGGGTGTTGTCTGACAGCACCATCATTTTATTTTGGCTATAACTTGTTAATTCCTAGACTATTTGCATAACACTTAACATATTCTTTGTCATCAAGCCCTAAGGAACCCAAATATACAAATTTAAAAGAGCTAAGTGGCTGCGTTCAAAATATGCAATTTCTTCTACCTCCTGTTTCGAAGATGTGCTGTCTGGGTACTGTAATGTTTTCAAACGTAAACCCATCTATTGTCATCTTTCCTAATAAGAGTTTTTCAGGATTTAAAAACCTAACTCTGGGAAGGGTAGTGAATTTTATCACTGTCGATTTGAAATAAAGTTAGTGCATGTGGCCTTACACGCGTGATGGCAGCAATTGTGTATCACGCGACGCGTGTTTAGTGTTGCACGTGTTCGGCTTTCTGCCTCTCCCTTCTCTCTATCCTTTAGTCCATCTGTTCGTTCGTTTTGGTAACGTAGTATAATTAATGTTAGGATTAATTTAGGTCATTACGCAGTGTGCCTCTCAATGTTTTTCTTAGAAATGCAATACCCGTTTTAATGTGTTGTGGAAACGCTTGTATTTATGCAGTGGCTTATATTTAACGTGGAAACGTTACAATTTGCAGACGAAGCATAAAACAAAGGGGGATTTCGAGTACATTCTGTGTGACAGCATTGTTATTTTACCATTGCTCTTTTCTTTATTAGAATTATTTGTTAGGCTTTGCATTTACCTTTTAATTTATATATGTGGATTAGAATATTTCACGACACCTCCCCTCTTAAAACAGACATCCCATGTCAGTCCTTTATTCTATATACACATAGATAAATGTAAGTCAACTTGACTTTACTCTGCTGTGGTGCTATCATGGTTTTATGTAGTTGGGTCCATTCAGAGTAGGCACTACTCATGAAATCTGCCTCAGATTTCTACAACCAATAATATATTTCGGTTATGTTACTGAACAGCCGCAAGTGTGAGTGCTTGTCTTAATGCTGCTTCGCAACCCGTATTCACCATTTCTCTTCTCTGAGTCTGCGCAATGACATGTCCAGAGAACATTATATTTCCCTCAAAATGTACGTTATGAGGAGATAACATATACCTGGTGATAGCAGAGTTTTCGTAGTGGATCCCATAATCTTCTTATTATCCTGTATGAAACATTCGGAATATCCTCAATCAAAGAGGCAACTCAGGGATTCATTACGTTCCTCCGAAATGTTTACATCCAACAATTTTCTCATCATTCTAGAGAAGACACTAGGCGCATTCTTTAATCCAAATGGCAATCTATTAAACTCATAGTGTCCTTCTGAGGTACTAAAAGCTAGGTATGGTCTAACCTCAGGCTTTACTGGAATCTGATAGTATCCTTTACTCAGATCCACTTTTGAGAAATATTTAGCTTTATTTAGTCTGGCAAACAGCTGATTTGTATCCGGCAATGGATCCACCTGTCCTTCTGTAATAGCATTCAGTCTCCTGTAATCTATACAGAGTCTATGTTCTCCAGAGGGCTTCCTTAAGAGTACAACACCGGAACTATACGAAGATTCACTGTGTGAAATAATTCCTTCCTTCAATAGATAGTCTATCTCTTCCTTCAAAGCTTTCTCCTTAGCAAACGGAATCGAATATGGTTTCATACAGACAGGTGTGGGGTCTATCAGTTTCATATCATATTCCAATAGGTTTGTATGCCCTGGTCGGTCTGTTAACACCTCTGCATGATTATTTAGAACCTGTTGCACTCTCTCTTTCTGAGTTTTCGTTAAATGTGTACTGATTTTCACCTGTGCTGCTGTCTCACAGGGGTGTAATGGATATTCAAATGATGAAAGTGGTTCCTTTTTCATCTCCATGGCGATGGACAAGGTCAACAAGTGTGTCTCTTCCTGATGTTCTCTTTCCAAATATTTCTTCAGGAGATTCACATGATAGATTTTTTCTTTCCCCTTCTTATCTATCTTATAATTTGTTCTAGACACCTTCTCTAGAACTGTATATGGACCCTGCCATCCAATTTGTAACTTATTCTGACTCCCGGGCAAAAGAAGCAGTACCTTCTCTCCCACAGCCAAATCTCTGTCTTTCGCCTTCCTGTTATAATAGGCAGCATGTTTCTTCCTGGCTTGTTTCAAATTTTCATTGGCAAGTTTCCAGCCAGTTTTTAAACGAGTGGTCAGCTCATTCACATATTGGTATGAAGATGTAATGTTTTCCTCTGCCTTTTCATCAGTCCACGTTCTTAACAAAGCTACATATGGACCTTTAATTTTGTGGACCTATTTGTCCATGCACCGGTATGGTCTCTTCCACTCGAAGCTCTATAGTGATGATTTTTCCTCCCAGAATTATCATTCACAAAACGACCGCTACCAATTTTTCTTTTGGGGCTTTCTCCCCACTTAAAATTCTTGATGAGAGATTTCCTCTCTACATCCTCTTCCTCCAGTTTGTTTAAGTCCGATTGAGGGATTTTCGGCTTATCCTGGGGTAAGACATCTGTTTGCACTCTCCGCATAGTGGCCATTGTAAAACAGTTAAGTGAAGCTTGTCCGTGAAAAGGGGCTTCCCATTCCATTTGGTCCACTTTTTCAAATTTATATCTCTTTTTATTATCAGGCCTAATTTTGCCCCGTGGCGTGTCCAGGTCCTGATCAATGTTCCCACTTGTGGGTGTTCCCTCATGTGCTATGCTACACCTTTCTACAAAATTCTCAATGTCCCATCTTGCTTTGGGCCAATAATAATTGTGAGCCACCTTTTGAATGATGGTACCTATCTTCTCATGGTCCCCATCTGGTTTCACATGTAGGCTCCTTATTAAGTCTGCCCTATATCTTTTAGGAAGTACCAGCTGTCCCTGACCTTTGGATCTAGCTCCAGTCTTCCTATACATCAACTTGTTTTTCATGTAAAAATCTCCCTTGCCTGGAGTTGTATGACAAGTTGACAATTTTCTGAAACAAGGCTTGAGTGTTTTATCCCCAGCCTGTGCCTTCCTCATCTCTTCTGGAGTGGTATCTAACATAATATCCTCCTCCTGTCTTGAGGTCGACCTGACCTGAAGGGTTGCCATATACACAGGTTTCCTTCTGCAACGGTCAGTGTCATGATTGTCCATCTGACAATTCTTACACCACCTTTTTCCTTGGTTGAAAGATTTTCTTTCATCATATTTCCTTTCATCGAATTGTGGGAATTTATTTTTATTTTCATACCGTGGCCTATCAAACTGGTGCTTACCTTTGTTTTGATCTCTAGGATCAAATTGATTAAAGTTCTGTGGTGCCCTAAAGTTATCCACTTGTTTCTTTTTATTACCTGTTACCTCTGCTTGAGCTGCTTGATACCTTTCAGCAACATTTAGCAACTCACCCAGCCTCTCTGCACCTTGTTCGATGAGAAACTTTCTCAGGTCTGGAGCCATGGACTCTCTTAATTGCTCTATAAGGACCATTTCCTTAAGATCTTGGGTTTTCCCCAGAGAAGTCCATTTCTCCAAGTATGTCTCTATTCGTGCAGAGAACTGGTGATAGGTTTCACCTGACAGTAGTTTAGCATTCCTAAATTTTTTCCTATAAAATTCTGCATTCTTTTCATATCTTAACAAAAGAGCCTGCTTTAGCATGTCATAATTTTCCTGATCACCTCTGCTCATTTTTGCAAAAACTTCATAAGCTGCCCCACGAAGTCCCTGAGATAACTTTAAGCTCCACCTTTCTCTCTCTAACCCATACGTGGTAGCTAATAGTTCATACCTATTTAGGTAGCTCTCTATATCATCGTCTTTCTCAACAAAATGATCTAAATGAAAATTCATAGCTGAGGTTGAGGCTCCTGGCTAGCAGTGGCATCAGAGGCAAAGGGACTGGCACCATTTTCAGGAGCATGGCCTTGAAACTCAAACTCCCTTAGTCGTAACTCATGTTCCCTTTGTAATCTCTTCTCCTCCTTTTCTACTTCCCTCTCTGCAGCTAATCTCTTCTCTTCTCTTTCTGCAGCTAATTTCTTCTCTTCTCTTTCTGCAGCCTGTCTTCTTTCCTCGGCTTCCCTTTCTGCAGCTAATCTTTTGTCTTCTCTTTCTGCTTCCAATTTCTTAGCCTCAGCCTCAATCTGCAACCTCTTAGTCTCAACCTCAGCCTCAAATTGTAACTTCTTAATTTCCCTTTCAGCCTCTAACTTTCTTTCGGCTTCAAACCTTCTTTCTTCGCGTTCAATAAATTTGTCACATTCCGTAGTGACATAGGCAACCATAACTTGCCCATCTAATCCTAACTCTTTTGCAGTCTGAACAGCAGCAGATCGAAATTTGGCCAGGTCCGCCATTGTCTATCAGGTAACTTTATACAATGTCTAACCAACAATTCAATCTCTAAATATATATCTAATGGACAACACAGGCACCGAGAGCTCAACCTTATTTAATTCCACCCAAGGATACCTTTTAATTCTTATATTCCCTGAAGTGAATTACCCCCACTATTTTTAATAGGTAAAGATTCAAAATCCCAAGAGCGAGACCCCAATATATGTGGTGAAGTGGGATGTTATAAATATTTATAGGGGACTTAGTGTACTGACTGAGATCAGCTGTGAAGGTATCTATATCTAATAAGAGTAGTATATTATAGATAACCTTACTTGCTGCCACATATATATATATATATCTCAGTCAGAATTATTCTGGAATGATGTGATGACTACGTTATATGTCTAGGGTATGTGTATGATGAAGTGTAAGTCAAAACAACAACAGACAGATAAACAATTTAATTTATTCCACTACACTTGACAACACTGTGACACTCACATACATAAAACACTCTACAAGGATATCTTAAAGGAGTCACTGATAACTTTTCAAATAACAATATGTATTCATTGCTGTCATGAATGAATATGTGTCCTGATTCAAATACAAAGGGAACCAGGAATCACAATCAATTTTAATTACAAGTTATATGTACAGAATTTATTAATATGAATCTTGTAGTGACATATGTTATTAAAAGTATCCTATGTGTGTCAGTTGTGTAGTAGTAATATGAGGTAATACTGGTTTTGTTTTGTTCAAGCTCTGTTGGTATTTGTCATCATGACTTCAATAGTTTGTCTTTATTGGAACTAGTATTGGAAATGTTCTCAGTTCCTGATATTAAAACAATTAAATTCCCCTCTTAATGTTATTTTTACAAGGTCATTTTAAGATGGGGGTACATAATGTTGAGCTCAGCTGGCCACATCAGCTTATCTTGCGTGATGGCGGCAGGAAAAGACTCCTCTGCTCGATTTCTCCCCTGGGCTCTGGAGACACCTCACTGATAGCTAAATGGACCAAGGAGTATGCTGTCCGACTCTGGATTTCAGCAAAGCTCTGACCAGGTGCTGCTCAATACCATCAAGACCACGGTCCCTGAAAACAAGAAGGATGTACCTTCTACTTCATAACTAATTGATACTCTAGTTCTACACTGAGCACAATACATCACAAACATTGAGTTCAGAGCATTAGGCCAACTGTCAGCTTCATCTGAAATACTTTATACCAGTATTAACCTCCTTAATGGTTACTACGCCTCTGCACTTCCAGCATTATTTCTGTCTAATCAATAATCTAGGTGTTTGTGTACTGTTTGGCCATTCCATGCAGTTTTACTTTCCTCCGACACCTTCTGTTCAGGCTGGAGCATTATAGGCTTTACATCATGTTTGCTACTGAACTACACATATATACAGGCATAAATTAACAATTCACATTCAATTTTCATTAAAAGATACTGAATGTTTCAAGCTTACCACAATTCATGGAAATAAACACAGATACGTTGACTAGCAATGAATTCTGGCACAAATACTGGCACAAATTCCCATCTGCTTATGTTCCAGGCTTTTATTTAGCAAAAATATGAGCTGGCTTCAACGCACTGTTGCTTTATCAAGCTTATTTGAACTAGTGGTCTCGAACTAACGCTCCTAAGTGATTATATCAGCGAGTCTGGCCAATGGAGCCACGTTTCGACAAGTGTTTGAAAAAATTTTACCTTCCTACGTCTCCCCTAACAACCAAGGATAGCATTTATAGTCCGACTAATCGTGTTTAGCCTTACATATCATTCCAGCCAATCAGTTCAAATGTAACTTGTGGCCCATTTCCCGTACAATGGTGGTTTAAAAAATCTACCACTGAGCGATTCTGATTTTGGGTGTTGTCTGACAGCACCATCATTTTATTTTGGCTATAACTTGTTAATTCCTAGACTATTTGCATAACACTTAACATATTCTTTGTCATCAAGCCCTAAGGAACCCAAATATACAAATTTAAAAGAGCTAAGTGGCTGCGTTCAAAATATGCAATTTCTTCTACCTCCTGTTTCGAAGATGTGCTGTCTGGGTACTGTAATGTTTTCAAACGTAAACCCATCTATTGTCATCTTTCCTAATAAGAGTTTTTCAGGATTTAAAAACCTAACTCTGGGAAGGGTAGTGAATTTTACCACTGTCGATTTGAAATAAAGTTAGTGCATGTGGCCTTACACGCGTGATGGCAGCAATTGTGTATCGCGCGACGCGTGTTTAGTGTTGCACGTGTTCGGCTTTCTGCCTCTCCCTTCTCTCTATCCTTTAGTCCATCTGTTCGTTCGTTTTGGTAACGTAGTATAATTAATGTTAGGATTAATTTAGGTCATTACGCAGTGTGCCTCTCAATGTTTTTCTTAGAAATGCAATACCCGTTTTAATGTGTTGTGGAAACGCTTGTATTTATGCAGTGGCTTATATTTAACGTGGAAACGTTACAATTTGCAGACGAAGCATAAAACAAAGGGGGATTTCGAGTACATTCTGTGTGACAGCATTGTTATTTTACCATTGCTCTTTTCTTTATTAGAATTATTTGTTAGGCTTTGCATTTACCTTTTAATTTATATATGTGGATTAGAATATTTCACGACAAAAATGAACATTGTTGTATAACAAATGACTATTCCCTATCACGAATTACAGAATGTTGTAAGATAGTTGAAATAAATTGACAATTTACTATACTCATAACATACCCAGAATTACAGGAGAGAAAATATAAATGATTGATGAAATTGGACGTACTGAGATTTGCTCACCCCGAGGATATTGAATAAGAAAATAATGCTATCCCAAGGACAGACATGTCACAGATATATCATGGAGATATTATGACATAAGAAAAGAATACCTAGATTGGAAATGCAGCAACTTTGTCAACGACACCATGAAATAGACCCCCGCCCCACACTTAAGATATAACTGACGGACGGGATTTTTGTATTATAAGTACCATAAGTCACCCATCTGGCTGTAGTCAGCGGATGTTACAGGCACCATATAACTCTGACTAACCTTCGACCTACGAAGGCAGAGTTGGTGTTGAAATCCTGAAAATATGTACAAAAGTATATTACCTCATATTGCGATAAAATTATGAAAGTTTTGTTGATGTTTACAAATGATTAGTCGATGTGTTGTTGATAAATATATTGTTAGATGTCATACATTGAAAGTCAATACTGATGAATTCCCAGTATAAACAAGAGGACTAGGAAAGGTCCACACCTATAAAATATTGGAGCACCACATATATATGGAGAAAATGAGATTTATGAAAAAAAAAAAAAAAAAAAAAAAAAGAGGAAATACAAAATGGTATACAAGGATAAACAAGTGATAACAGATACATATTGTCAAGGATACCAGGTTATTTCAAAAATAAATGAACAAGTACAAGTAATGAGATTTTTAATCATTTTATTTGGTACATTGTAATTGCTTATCAGAATAAATTGTTACATTGAGGTTTGAAAATGATTATGTACAGATCTGAAATTGTTTCCCATATGCAATAATAAATAACAAAAGAAAGCATGATGGATCACCACGGTTAAATTAACTGACTTATACAATTGGATCGTCATTTGCAAAGATGATGTGGATATTTTGAAGAAAAAAAAAAAAATGGGAATACTTTCTACTGCAATATACATGGAGTGCTTACTCAATAAATAAGTTAGGACCAAAACTTATTAGAACACCAGGAGTGAAAATAACATAAAATTTTGAACCACTCGGAGGACACAGAGATAGAATTAGGTTTTCCCCCACAATGTCCAATACAGTGTGTCAACTATATTGTTGGAATAACATGCATGTGGATTATGATAATGAAATAGGATATTATTGTTCATGTTCCCAATGTTGCCACTCCCCATATTTTTGAGTGATGACTTAATGAATATTTTTGTTGGTCAGGGTTGCCAATTTAAAAATGTGATGAAGAATGTTGAAAAATGCTGGATAGTTAAAAAATTTTTTTGAAGTTGATGTCCATCCCTAAGTTTTTATAGAGAAGTTGATCTCACATAGATATAGGAACCCAGTTTAGGAATTAGTTTAAATTTTTCCGAATTATTTTTAGACTTAGAAAATTTTTTTGAACTTTAAATTTTTCTGAACAATTTTTTGAACTTAAGAAATTTTTGGGATAAATTTTTTAAGATTTGATAGTACTCAAATGTCTCCCTACGGGATACATTTGCAGGGCCCCGGGATCTGTATGTAACCGCGTATACCGTGAGTTTTCAGATATAGACTATATTAACATAAAATAAATTTTTATAGAAACAGAAGATAAAAGAAAATCTTAACGCAGATGTTCAATTAGGCCAGTTTTAGCTTGGAAACGCCACGCATTATTTTAGGCCAAGCTTCGCTTGCAGAGTTGCGTTAGTCACGTGATTTCTAACCAATGGTTAAGCTCAGTCCTTCCCTTTTCCCAGAAATGAACGGGAGACGAAGCCATGTTTTTAGGCAGTATTGAACTGAGAGCGTGAAAGCAAGGACATGCTTTGTCAAATCAGTGTAGATTTCAGTTGAGGACATCAACTTCAGACACAGTTGTGTATATTCAATTAATTGTGGAAGTGTTTATGGATTCCAAAACTTTGTAAGTAGGAAAAACATAACATACTTAAAAAGATAGAGCTGACGGTCATAACCCAAGTAGGGCTATGTTCCAAGATGTGCAACAATGAAAACAAAATAGGCATATAATTGACCGATATGCTTACAAAGGAAGATCCTGATGTTGGGAAAAAAGGAATGTTGCATCCTAGAAATAATATATTGAACCTTCATGCTGGTTTATAAATTCGACATGCTATTATGAAAATTTGATGTGGTTACCATTTGACTTAACCCAGTTCTTGTTGAAAGTTAAATAAAACAGTTGTTTCATTGAACACAAATGCTGTTGACGAATCATATGTTTTGCAAGTGGCCATCATACAAATTACTAAAGTATCATACCAAAGCTAATCGCTGCAGGTGCAACACAAACAATAACCATCTGCTCTAAAAATAAAACATCTTAGAGGATTATCCCCGAACCTGGTAAATTCCTGTAAGTCTGTAGAGAGAAATCATCACCTCTAGCAGGCTAGCTAGTAATCAAAATCTAATACTCTCGATTCAAAACAGCAACCCCCACTACCCTACCCGGCCACACCACCACGTCATACGGAACAACGATGACGACACACAGAGTTACAAGATGAAGAATGGAACAGAAGGGCGGAACATCGAAAGCCATGAAGTAAAAGGTCAAGAAACTAAAAGACAAATGGAAGGAAAAGGCAGGGTGATAAATAAACAGTTATGACTGTCCTGCTTACAGAGACGAATCACATCATCATGAGAAGGATTTAACAGATGAAAGAAGAAGGTAGAATGGTGATATAAACGGGTAACCGCTGAGTTCCTGAAGTAAGATTACATTATTGGTCAACTCGTTAATGATGAACAATAGGGTGAGTCTGGTTATTTGATAGACGATAGAATAGAAGAGAACCTCAAGTGACTTCGAATTCCAACCCAGGGTCTATGTTGAACGCTTGAATCAAAGGGGAATCCCAGAGTGACGCTTTAGAATTGGCATGGCTTGTTAGATAGGTTAAAAGTGTCTAAGGGCCAGAAGACAGAGAAAGAAGAACCTAACCTATGTGAAGATAGAAGCCAAATAAAGATCTGTGACTTTCTTTTAAAACTGCGTTTCCATCGGGTATCCATGCATGTCGTATTTTGAACACCTGCGAGTGAAGAGTAAGAGTTGAATGTTCATATCAGACACCATAAAGATTTAAAATCATGCGACCAAGGAATGGTACCTTGGTATTTTCCAACCACTGTCCACCACCAAAAATAAACCCTATACGATCACGCCAAACACGAACCAACAATACAAATTATTATAACATGTGGTGCCGGAAACCGGAATTCTGATATGATGACGGTATTCCAGGCGCTGTGACATAACCATTGCTCAGGTAGGAAACAACACACACACATACACGATAGTGAATATACACGCTCCAGCAAACTAAAACCACCAACCACAATTTTACGAAAACTTAGACAACTTACTCACTCAGTCATACAGAGGACATAATATTATTTTAGGAGGCGACTAACTGCGTTTTGACAGATATGGACGTAGTTGGTGGAGTAGTTAGAAAACAAATACGGAGAGCAAACAGAGAAGACACACACCAGCTAGACATACTACAAACCATAATGGATACGCACAGCTTATTAGATGCCTACAGACACACACACCCCCATAGTATCGAAACAACTCATGCACACACCGCACTCAACAGAGCTGCACGATTAGACAGAATCTATGTGCCGTCAACACACCACATAATTCAAGCAAAACACTTGCCAGAAGCTCTCAAGTTCACAGATCACAAAGCAGTACTCGCAGCCATTAACACTACACAAGCAAGCACGCATTCCAAACGTTCTCCACACTGGAAATTCAACAACACTTTGCTCCAAAACAAAACATACGTAGAGCACATGACCAAACTAATTCTTACATACACAAGTGACATACCAATAGAACATATTCAAGAGCACTGGGAAACACTTATAAGCACTATACGCGAACGAACACAGCTAATGTCATCCATCATACACAGACACCGCATACAACAAGAGACATTGATAGAGAAAGCTATACAACTAACAAAGCAAACAGATAAAAACTCTCCCTCCATTCTCACGCTACAAAATGAACTAAAACAATATAAACACCACAGGTTGCAAGGAGCCCTATTACGGACAAAACTCAACACAATCACACAACAGACTCCCAGCAAACGATACATGACGATAGAACAAAATATACAACGCTGCAGGCAGATAGGCCAAATAGTGGATTTAGAAGGGGCCACACAGACAGGAACACAACATATAGTGCAGGCTTTCGAAAGTTACTACAGGAACCTGTACACAGAAGAAAATGTGCAACCATATATACGAGGGACGGTCAAAAAGAAATGCCTCCTGTTTTTTGTGTGTTTAAACAGGGAGCAGCGCTGGTGTAATAGCTACGGCGTTGTACTGGCGACCAGGTTTTCATGGTTCAAACCCGGGCGTCAGCGTTTGAAGGAATGTTTACTACCGGAAATTTGACTGAGTAACCTGAACGGCTCCTGCACATTTTTTTTTTTCTTTTTCTTAACCAGCGGCACTTGGGCTTTCAGCCCTTCGGCCCAATGACATGTCATTGCGAGGCTGGGGAACCTGCGGACTTTCCTTCCAACCCGGTCAGGAGCTTCGCTCCTTCCCATCCACAGAGGGTTTATCACAGGAGCCATTCAGGTTATTCAGTCAAATTTCCGGCCGTAAACATTTCTTCAAACGCTGACGCCCGGGTTTGAACCATGAACACCTGGTCGCCAGTACAACGCCGAAGCCATACATAAATCCCGTGTGGATGGGAAGGAGCGAAGCTCCTGACCGGGTTGGAAGGAAAGTCCACTGACCCCCCTTTCCCCCTCCCCCTCCCTCCCAGCCTCGCAATGACATATCATTGGGACAAAACAGCTGGAAAGCTCGAGTGCCGCTGGTTTAAAAAAAAATGTGTGTAAATACTGCATCGGTGTGCAATTTGTAAATTTAGCAGGATTCCTCAAACACTCTTCTGCACTGTATAGCATTACCAACCTGTTTCAGTAACAGGTGGCACCACTGTAACAGTTTAAAAATGGCTGCCAAAGACGTACGGTTAAAACAACATTATGTCACAGAATTCCTCAATGCTGAAGGCGAGACCCCAATTCGCATCCACGAACGTTTGAAGAATGTTTATGGAGATTCAACAGTGGATGTTAGCACTGTCCGACGTTGGGTACATCGTTGTGACGAAGCTGAAGTAGGACAATCCTCAATCGCTGACGCAAAGCGGACTGGCCGTCCGTCTACCGCAGTGACTCCACACAACATTCATCGAGTTGATGGCATCATTCGTGGTGACCGTCGGGTAACACTGGATGAACTTTCTTCCATGTTGTCCATTAGTAAAGGCAGTGTCCAGAACATCATTAAAGACCTGGGTTATTCAAAGGTTTGTGCACGGTGGGTACCCAGAATGTTGACAAACAGACATAAAGAAGCAAGGAAAACCATAGCCATCAAAAGAAGTTCAAAAGTTCACCATCTGTAGGGAAAGTTATGGCCTCCGTGTTTTGGGATGAAAAGGGTGTGATTCTTCTCGACTTTTAGGAACAGGGAAACACGGTGAATGCAGACCGTTACATTGAAACTTTGAAGAAACTTAAAGGTCGTCTTCGGCGACTTTACCCATTAAAAGATCAGAGAACTGCACTCCTATTGCACGATAATGCAACACACCGATAAACGCACCATTGATGCGATTGCAGAATTTGGCTGGACATTATTACCACATCCCCCTTACAGTCCCGATCTTGCACCTTCTGACTACCATCTGTTTGGACCACTGAAAGAAAATCTTCGCGAACATCACTTTGAGGAGACCGAGACCCTTAAACGCGCCGTACGCCAGTGGTTTAGGAAAAAGGACACACATTTTTACCGTGCGGGGATACATGCCCTTGTGAGAAGATGGACAAAAACTGTAACAAATAAGGAGATTACATTGAGAAATAAATTTTTGAAGTTCAAACCACAGGCTACATTTCAATGTGAATTTTATCTCTCTTTTTTGCCTATTGAATGAAATTAAAAATTACGAAGCATTACTTTTTGACCGTCTCGTACAAGACAGATTTATGCAATTTACAAAAAAATTATCTGACGCAGACAAACAAACACTAGACACTGAACTGACACTAACAGACATAACACTAGCAGTGAATGCAATGCAAAAAGACAAATCATCAGGACCTGACGGACTTACGACAGAATTCTACCAGCACTTCTTCCCTACCCTAAGGCCTCTTTTACTACAAGTATACAAAGAAGCCTTTGAGAATAAGGAACTCCCACCAAGCCTAAACATGTCTTACATCACTCTAATACCAAAACCAAACTCCGACAAAACACTACTTTAAAACTACAGACCAATATCACTCTTAAACGTAGATTATAAAATTTTAACAAAAGCTCTAACAAATAAACTGAAACCATTCATGGCGACCCTCATACACGAAGACCAGCACTGTAGCGTCCAGCACAGAAACATCCATCAACGCACACATTTCATAAGAGACATAATCACCTGCACACACCAGAAGGATTGTCAGTCTTCGGTTCTTTCCCTTGACCAGGAGAAAGCCTTTGACAGAATATCACACTCATACCTCCACAAAATATTACTACATTGTAACATAGGTGAACACTTCAGACAATGGATTAATATTCTGTATATGAAGCCAGAGAGCAAAGTGTTAGTAAATCATACATTAACTAACACCTTCAGGCTAACAAGATCTGTAAGACAGGGATGCCCCATCTCTCTTTTACTGTATGTTCTTGCACGCGAACCACTACTAAAGAACATCAGAAAAGACAGCTCTATCAATGGCACTTTCATACAAGGGAAAGGTGAACAAAGGTTGCTTGCCTATGCAGACGACACCATCTTTTTCCCACCAAACAAAAAGTCTATAAAGTTTATACTAAACACATTCACATACTTTAGCAAAGGTAGCGGAGCAAAAGTAAATGTTCAAAAATCAACAATAATGGGCATAGGCAAATGGAAGAACAAAGCAGACTTTCCCTTTGGACTAACACCAACAAACAACATCAAAATCTATGGTATAACCTTTCCCTCAAACCCAAATCGCACACACAGAGACACATGGAAAAATCTAACATCCAAAATACGAGACATACTGCACAGATACAAATACAAAACCACAACGATTTTTGGACGAAGTTTAATTGTAAATACATACATTTTCCCTAAGCTACTTTACATTGCCACAGTTTTCGACACCCCAAAACGGACTATCACAGATTTAAACAAACAGGTCAGAGCATTCGTTTTTGGGCTCACATTTTACAGCATTAAACACAAGACACTAATACAAGAAAATAAACACGGAGGAACTGCCCTTCAAGACTTAGAAACAAAGATCCAGACACTCAGAATTAAACACACAGGCAGCATCATCGAACACCCAGAACGACACACACTAGCTCATTATTACATGGGAGTCAGACTTTCCAAACTGAGACCACTGAACAATGCAATCCCCCATCACTTCGGCTCTGTGCCCTCATTTTATAAGACACGCAGTCGTGTATACATTTCGCATGCTTATTGATGGAGAAGTTCAACCAGTTCTGGACAAATGTCCACTCATCACCTGACACGTGAGAGAATATTTGGTTTATTTGAAATCCATTGCAAAGATCTGTAAAAATGCTTTAAATTGATGTATGATATATTATTACACCTTATATGGTTAATTGCTTTTTCAGTCTTTGTGGGTGACAAAAAAATTTGAAAAATTTTGCTTTTTCTTCAAACAAGGCATATTTGGGCCTATAGGGCCTACTTTGTTTAACACATGAAAGTCTTCTCTTGCAGTACTGAGAGGACTTCCAGATGTTGTTTAGACTAAAAAAGGCTGTTCTTGCTTTGTTCATTCTGTTGTTGATGTCTTTGCTTGCTCCGCCGTCTGGTGTTACTATGCATCCTAGGTATGTGAAGGTGTCTGTCTGTTCCACTTGCTGATTTCTTACTGATATGGGCTCAGGGTTGCTCACATTGAGCGTGATGACCTCTGACTTCTTTAGATTGATGTTCAAGCCCACCTGCTGGCTATACTTATTAAGTCTATACGTTTTTTCCTGGATGTGTTGATGTGAATGTGCTAGTAGTGCAATGTCATCTGCATATTCCAGATCTTCCAATGTAGAAAATGTAGTGCATCTTATTCCTCTTGGACTGCCCTCTGTTGTCTGGCGCATCACCCAGTCTATGACTGTTAAAAATAGAGTGGTTGATAAGGGGCATCCCTGTCATACTCCTGTCTTCACCTCAAAGGTTAGGTTGCTCTATCCAACGCTACACGTAAAGTAGAGCATGGAGGCTTTTTATGATTGACACTATGCAGCTTGGGATTCCATAAACCCTGAGTATTTCCCATAAACTGTCCCTATGTGTACTGCCAAAAGCCTTTTCAAAATCAATGAAATTAATGTTCTTAGCGCTGCTGTATAATGTTCCTGAGGGTAAATATATGGTCTACACATCTTCTGTTCTTTCTAAATCCTGCTTGTTCTTTCCTCAGTTTGTGATCTACTGCTTTTGGAATTCTCTGTATAGTTATTGTCGCAAAGAGATTTATGATCAATAAATTTTCTATATTCTTTCCTTTTCTACCCGTGTCCTCTACTTTATTATCGCTCTTTTATCCTTTTCTTGTTTTTTGCATTCGTTCGTTTGCGACAAAATTTATTTTTCCATTCTAACGTTTACCTGTTTCTTTTCTCATACTAGCAACGCATTTTATTGCATAATATGTCAGTCCCTGCACAAGACGAAAAACTGTGAATCTTCGTTCGTCAGACATAGAGAGCAGACATTTGTCTACATTTTCATCTGTCACGAGTTTTTCTTCGGCTAAGTTCTCGGCGTGAGGTGTGAACGGCGCCCTCATGCACAGCTCAGAAATGAGACATGTCGTAGGAGGTGTGAAGACGCGTTTTGGCAGTTATGGCCAGCGTCTAAGTTATGTGAAGTGTTGAGAGGAGAGAGAGACCGGCGCTATTTCGGATTTTCGAAATAACGTGGGACCCTTTGTCTGTTTCATATATCTACCCAGTAGCTGAAACTTGACTTCATTCAGTCCTCCTAAATCTGCAGTAGACATATCACTCGTGCTAGATAATATCTTGTGTATTGCGAAGTTTCTTAGTTTCTTGGCAACATTTTGCCGAGTTCTAGACTACCATTATATTGAATTATTCTAGTTCGTGGTTAAATCTGTAGTTCTGTGTGGAGGTAATTATATTATATCTAATTGTGTTGAGTGATTCAGTGATAACCGCTTATTTCATTTTACTTGTTAGATTTCTGTGCAGTAGAATTAAATTATGTCTGTTATATTCTCTAGTTGGCGTGTCTCTGTGGATAGCAAAATAAATTATAATTTCTAGCTTAAACTCATACAGCGATAAATAAATTGAATTAAATTGCTAGAAATCAGTCGAGAATATTTTAAACTAACTTATAACTGCACTGATTCATCATTGAGTATTGACGAAATACGTATGTATTTCTAATTCATGATGATTGATTTTATGTATATAACTTATTTCACAGGAATTTTAAACGATAAGTCAAGCTCTCCGCTTGCAGTTTATAATGTAAGCTATAACCGAAGTAATATTCTGTATAAATATTTTATATGTTTTTTTTTCTTTATTCAGTGAAACTGGGGTAGCCCAACTCTACCAGCGTTTAAGTACTGATGAGAAATATCTGTGAAGAACTAAACATTCTTTTAATTAAAGACGTGTGGGTGTACAAAGTAAAACCTGTCTGGCATTGTGTTTGCATCCAGAACGATAGAGTACCCATTTTCACAAACTTTAAGACAAATTGAATAACTGTGCCTACCGAGCCAGATTAAATTCTTCCTGATAAAACATCAAGTACATGCAGCCTCTGTGGCGAAGAATATTACAAGCATTAACATTCCGACGATATTTGACTAATGGTGGTGTGAACTATAATTATTTTTCTTGAGAGAAGTTACCAACCGGTCATTCCTAATTACGGGAAACCTCGTGATTCTGACACGGTGAGCCCGCTAAACTAATTCTTACCTGAACTGAGTAAATTGACAATAATTAAATCTGAACAAAATATCGCATGAAGAGGACGCTCCCCGGACCCACTGGATGAAACCAAGATCTGCAGAACTGGGTATCCGCTTCATCAAACGAAAAACAGATTTACGTTGGGTGTGTCATAAAGTGCGCCAGACGGCGAACACCATCCAGACATTAGGTAAGAAAGTGAGACAGGGATCCCTGCTGAAAGAACAGAGTGAGAGTAGACTGAGTTATTCTAGTCAATAGACTGTCTGACTCCTCTAGATCTGTTGTGGAAGATAGGCTGAAAGAGAGAAGATTCTCGATTTCAGGGAGAGCCTCTATTAATTTCTACCATCTCACTCGTGGAAATCTATTTCTATTATTATCTCTCACTGTGGCTATCACTTATTCTAATCTATTCAGAAGGGACCAACCCACGTCTTAATTCCTCTATCAAAAATCTACGACAATTATCCTGCCTAATATTTTGCTGGGAACTGAGAGAAGAGTGATTCCTCTCCAATTATTGCAGTCTGCAAGATCTCCCTTCTTGGGCAATTTGATAATTATTCCTTTGTTCCACTCCGTTGGTGTTGTCCCTGTTTTCCAGACGTGTGCAAATAGTGGTTCTAATAGTTCTGCTGCTAGCTCAGGGTCTGTCTTAAATAGCTCTTCATTTAAGTTATCATGGCTAGGAGCTTTTCCATTCTTTAACCCTTTGATTCCTGTGATGATTTCTTCTTTTCGTGGAATATCTGTATTAACATTTAGATCGTTTTCAGCCTCATTCAATTGCATCTCTGGTGGTTCCTTGCTCTGCCCATCTTGTTTCCTGTTCCTCTGCTGTCGTGATGAGATTTCCTTGCTTATCTCTTACTAATGTAATGTTGTTTGCATCTCGTTTTCCGCTGATGAATTTAGTTATTTTGTATACTGTGCTTTGTTCATTTCTCAGTGCTGCCTCTTCTGCCTGTCTTGCAAGATCGTCTAAGTAATTCCTTTTGTTGGCTCGGATTTGGCGTTTAACTTCCTTGTCCAGCTGACTGTACAGTTAGCTGTATAGTTGTTTTAACCTGGGGGACGTTGCTTCTGTTTTCTTTCTTTTCATTTCCTCTCTCATCGTTATGGTGTTTAAAGTTTATGGTGTTATATCCAGTCTTGCTTCTTCCTTTTCCTGGAATCCCAAGCATGATTTGCTGCTTTCCTTATATATTGTTGAAATGGTGTTGTAATTCTGGTCTATATCATCAGTCAATGTCTTTTCCTGACTTTTGGCATATTGATATCGTTTCTTTATATCTGCCGCAAACACTTTTCTGGTAAGGGGGTCCTTCAATATGCTGATGTCAAACCTTTTCTGTGTAGTTTCACTTTCAGTTTTGCTACTACTAAATGGTGATCACTTCCCACATCTGCACCTCTTCTTTCCCTCACATCTTGCAATGCATGCCTCCATCTACCATTAATCATGATGTGGTCTATCTGGTTTCTGTCCCGACCATTTGGTGATTCCCATGTTAATTTGTGAATTTCCTTGTGTGGGAAAAGTGTTCCTTCAATGACCAGGTTGTTAATGCTACAGAAAATTATTAATTTATCCCCATTTTCATTTACTGTTCCGCTGCCGCATTTCCCCATTACTCTTTCATTATATCATATATGTATTGTGTGTTTCAACTTTCGCATTGAGGTCTCCCATTAGTATGATAAGATCATATCTAGGTGTGTCTGCCATTTCTTTCCGCAGTTGTTGATAGAATTCATCCTTGACCTCTTCACCGCTGTCATTCGTTGGTGCTTAGCATTGTATTATTGTAGTGTTGGTGAATCTCCCTCTCAATCTTATTATTATCCGTCTGTTGTTGATGGGTTTTCATTCCAGTAATGTCCTTTCTATTCCTTTGTGCAGAATAATGACTACACCTTCATTGTGCTGTCCATCCTCTCTTCCAGAGTAAAGTACTGTTTCTCCTGTTGCTGTTTTAACTTTTCCTGCCCCTGTCCATCTGCTCTCGTTTATCCCTAGAATGTGTAATCTATAGTTTCTCATTTCTGCGTTTGTACTGTTGGAAAATGCTTGAAAAAAAGCTTTGAGATGATACATGGATCATTACTATACCTTCATTAGTAATTTTTTTCTGTTCTGTGTAAAGATGTAGAAATCTTGACGAATTGCGCGGTTTCTGCGTAAATCGGCTTTTTTTTTTTTTTTTTTTTTTTTTTTTTTTTGTCATTTTCAACTCATAATGACCTTGTTCAAAATAATGTGACGTTTAGAAAAATATTGGGCTTGCTTAGTATGACTATGACATTGGATATCAATCATAGATATTAAGTGTCTACAGTGCACAGATTTTCAGCATTGGCACTTTAAAAATGTGTGTCGAGTTGATTTTGTAACCAAAAACAGGACTAACCTGATTTTCTTTAAATTTTAAAAGAGCATATTGGCCTTTTTATGTCCTCGATTTCTTAATTTCTTACAATTAAAAGTAGTTTTTAACACAAACATGACCTTACAGTCGAAAAATAAAAATTCATAACTATTTTATTTATAGATCGATTTTGATGATGTTTTTTTCTTCATTTTTTAATGTACTTTCTAAACATCTTATTGAATTGTCTATTTAACAAATATGAAAAATCAGTTTGTGATACCAGTAAATACCACATTCAATGTGCACGATGCTTTTGAAACGCTGCCAACAATATTAAAATCACCCTCAAATAATTAAATTGTCAAAACAAAAGCTAAATCGAGCGAATGACACTTTCGCTGGTCCAACCTTGAATCTTCTACCTGCACTCCCCATGCTAATTCCCTTGGTTTTATTTTAGTTATCACAGTCGTACTTATTTCAGTATAAATTAAACGGGACCAAAGACGCAGAAAAAGTGATGAATGCAGTCAGCGATTGATAGCTTGAAGGCTTGCGTCAGAGAACCAGAGCTGACCAAGACCCTACTCCACCTCCAAGTGGTGATCCTTGAAACAGGCAGCATCACTCAGTGATTCACTGCAGTCTGGTCGAGAAAGTAGGGATCGAAGAGGGAAGGCAAACCCGGTCCCAAAAAATACAGTGCGGAAATCAAAAGGCGCAACTATCACAGCTTCGCTGTAAACATCGACACAGCGCAACCAACGTCCTTTTCATGGCGAACGAGGAAGAAACAGGCGGTGCATTATATGGGGTGTCAGCGAAGGTAGATTTCAGGGGCCGGCTCGCAAAGAATTCACGCCTTGTCAACAAATTTGTTTATGCATATGAACATTTAAAAAAATTATTTCCAAACAACAACAAAAACGTTTGTTTGGGCCAAACCCACCTCGGGACTGAAAGAGTTAATAACTCTTCTTTCCATTGATCGTAAATTTGGAGAGGATAGCTCTTTGGTGATATAGCAACGAGTATTTGAATGATGCGCGGGTAACTCCGGAGTTCGCCCAAACATCGAAAACCCAGATAGTGATGTTTTTCGTAGCAAGTTTTCTATAATTAAAAAAAAAAAATACATTCCGTTTTTAAGTTTACATATTTTGAGAGAGAAAGAACACAGAATTATCTTGTGTAAATTTTATTACAATACATACAAAAATGCAAGAACAGCAAAACAACAATGAAGACCTAGTTTCCCCATTCTGCCCCACGAAGGACATTTGTTCAGTGAATTAGCGGAGCAGTTTGTGGTACCTACTTTTAATGCCCTTTGACCAATATGGAACTCCTCAGCTATATCCAGAGAGAACATCAGAATCTTTAACCCAAATGTAAAGTCAGTCTTGCTGTATGGTTCAGAGACATGGCATGTCTCAAAGAGTATCACCTCCAAACTACAGATTTTTGTAATTAGAGGTCTCCAACGGATCCTCCATACAAGATGGCCAGATGTAATAACAAATAAAGAACTAAGGGAAAAGATGCGTGCAACAATCAATACAAATGGAAATTAAGGTAAGAAAGTGGGGATGGACAGGACATACAGTACACTCAGAAGAGAACAATCAAGTATAGGCAGGTGTCCTTGACTGGAACTCACAAGGGAAAAGAAGGGTGGGGAGGCCAAAAAGAATGTCAAGAAGAACAGTGGAAGAAGAGGCTAAGGAAATTTGAACGACTTGGGCACAGCTGAAAAAGACAGCCCAGAATAGAAACTGTTTCAGCCCTGTGTTTCACATGGAACGATGATGATGATGAAACAATGAAATAATAAGCATATGCAAGACAGGAAAAGACAATCTGGCTAAATCAGAAGTGCAGGAGTTCAAATGCAACAAATAAATGACACTAAAGCTATCTACAAGTGAAAAAAAAAAATAAGTGAGCTGATAGGGAGAAGAGCACATACACCCATTTGACCACTGGATGTGGATGTGTGCAACACTGCATCTGAAAATGGATGCAGAACTCTAACCTTTTCTTAATATCTTTTCTGATAATCTGGCACAGACATCAGCAACCAGTCAATTGTAAACTACCGGTAGATCACTGGGGATGATTTGGTAAAATCTCTAAGCATCAGAGGGAAAAACAATAAAAGTTCAAGCTAGGGAAATTTCAGAATAGCCCTCTCTCGCTTGCATTTAAAAGTGCGGTATTCTCATGATTAAAGGTACTGTGCCATGTTCTCAGAAATAACACACATGCTAGCTTATTATTATTCACTTTATTCAGGAACTGCATAAGATACAACTGATATTTTCTTTGAAGCTAGGACTGACATTTGCTATGAAGTTAGAACTGATATTTTCTTTGAAGTTAGGATTGACATTTACCTGAACAAAAATAATTCTTACTTGTGATCTGTTTAGTCACAGATCATTAGATTGTAGGATGTAAACAGACACGTCTATCATCAGTTAATTATAGAAACTTGTTAAAACTCCTCAAACTTTAAGTTGGATTTCCTCAAACTCAATTTCTGCACATCACATGCAATGAAAAAGTTATTACAGCAAGTCTTTCAGCAGAACTGCTATTGCCTAAGAAGCTTGACATAAATCAAACTGAGGCTATAGTGAAGCTTGGTTAGCTCCTTTTCTACCAGGTAATGAGTTCTACTTCTTATCAACAACTCTATTTTTAAGTCATAGACTGGGTGATGTGCCAGACAACAGAGGGCAGTCCAAGAGGAATAAGATGGACTACATTTTTTACATTTGAAGATCTGGAATATGCAGATGACACTGCACTACTAGCACATTCACATCAACACATCCAGGAAAAAAACGGATAGACTTAATAGGTATAGCCAGCAGGTGGGCTTGAACATCAATCTAAAGAAGTCAGAGGTCATCACGCTCAATGTGAGCAACCCTGAGCCCATATCAGTAAGGAATCAGCAACTGGAACAGACAGACACACTAGGATGAATAGTAACACCAGATGGCGGAGCAAGCAAAGACATCAACATCAGAATGAATGAATAAGGCAAGAACAGCCTTTTTTAGTCTAAACAATATCTGGAAGTCCTCTCAGTACAGCACAAAATTAAGATTATATCAGAGCTGTGTGCTTTCTGTGCTTCTCTACGGTGCGGAATGCTGGAGAGTTACAGAGAAGGAAATGTCGAAATTGTCCTCTTTTCACACAACATGCCTAAGAAAAATTCACTGAATGTTTTGGCCGAATACCATCACTAACCAAGATCTGCTTACTCGGAGCAAGCAAGAGGACATGCACACCATCATAACTGGCACATGCTGGAGTTGGGTTGGCCATGTCCTCAGAAGAGACCCCGATGCCATCACAAGAACAGCTATGCTATGGACCCCTGAAGGAAAACGAAAGAGAGGCCGACCAAAAACAACTTGGCGGAGGACTAACCAGAGTTGGGGCACTGTACGAAGGATGGCCGCCAACTGAGCAAAGTGGAATCAATTTTTAGTTGCCCTATAAGACGCCACAAGGCGTAATGGCCACTGACTGCTTTGACGGTCGGCGGCAAAGGATCAAGAAAGAAGAATGAGTTTTACTTGATCATGAATTCTTACCTACTTTACAAAAACAATGTGTTTTTTTTTAACAGGAAAAATGAACTGGTTGGAAAGTTAAACTAGTGTATAAGGATAAATAACACCACAAATTAACATAATGGAATATTAAAATGGCTGTGGTAGAACCTCTTCTTAATTTCTTTTCTGATAATCTAGCACAGACATCAGCAACCAGTCGATTGCAAACTACTGGTAGATCACTGGGGATGATTTGGTAAATCCCTAAGCATCAGAGGGAAAAACAATTAAAGAAAGTTCAAGCTAGGGAAATTTCAGAATAGCCCACTCCCGCTTGCATTTAAAAGTGCGGTATACCCATGATTAAAAATAAAAGGTACTTTGCCATGTTCTCAATGAGAACATACATGCTAGCTTATTATAATTCACTTTATTCAGGAACTGCAAAAGATACAATTGATATTTTCTTTGAAGTTCGGACTGACATTTTCTTTGAAGTCAGAAATTCTGTAAAATATCATCAAGTCTGTCTATGCTGCTACATACTACCTAAGTTAAGGAATGTAGCAGCCAATCTCTAACTTTTAAAATTTTATTAATATTTCACCGACTTAAAAATAAAGTATCACAATAAAGTTGAGCAGGTTATTCACAAAAATCATGAGCAGACAGTGACAGTCTTGTTTTTAGCACACTCAGTACCCTCTTACTCACGTTTACTGTACATGGTCAGCAGGTGTATTTGTTGTAATGAACCACCTTTTCCGAATCAGTGACATTCAATTAGCACTACAAATAACATTACCAAAAGTAATGATAAATTTCAAAAACATGCACTGCAATTAACATGAACAAAAAATAATTCTTAATTGTGATCTGTTTAGTCACAGATCAATAGATTGTAGGACGTAAACAGACACGTCTGACATGACATACAGGACACCGTCACTGTACATGTTGCCAGTATCCCAGTCCTCTCAATCAAGTGGGCAGTTAATTATAGAAACATGTTAAAACTCCTCAAACTTTAAGTTAGATTTCCTCAAACTCAATTTCTGCACTTCACATGCCATGAAAGAGTTATTACAGCAGGTCTTTCAGCAGAACTGCTATTACCTAAGAAGCTTGACATAAATCAAACTAAGACTTATAGTACTATAGTGAAGCTTGGTTAGCTCCATTTCTACCAGGTAATGAGTTCTACTTGACCATGAATTGTTACCTTCTTCACAAAAGCAATGTTTTTTTTTTCCAGGAAAAATGATTTGGAACTGGTTGGAAAGTTAAACTAGTGTACAAGGATAAATAACACCACAAATTAACATAATGCAATATTCAAATGGCTGTGGAAAAATTGAAAACACAATTTATAACAAAATGTCAGAATAAGGGAGAAAGTAAAAATTAACTCGTATCTGTACTTATATAAGTACGGTCATACTACATATGTACATTTATTTGTATTTATCGATATTCTTCTTCTTCTTCTATCCTTAACCACCGACCGTCAAAGCAGTCAGTGGCCATCACGCCTAGTGGCGTCTTGTAGGGCAACAACAAATTGATTCCACTTTGCACGGTCGGTGGCCATCCTTCGTACAGTGCCCCAACTCTGGTTCATTCTTTGCATCTCAGCCTCCACAGTCCTCCGCCAAGTTGTTTTTGGTCGGCCTCTCTTTCGCTTTCCTTCTGGGGTACAAAACATAGCTGTTCTTGTGATGGCATCGGGGTCTCTTCTGAGGACATGACCAACCCAGCTCCAGCGTCTGCCAGCTATGATGGTGTGCATGTCCTCTTGCTTGCTACGAGTAAGCAGATCTTGGTTGGTGATGGTATTCGGCCAAAAGATGCGGTGAATTTTTCTTAGGCATGTTGTGTGAAAACCAACGGGCTGATCACCCGTTTGCCAGTTACTTCGATTACGGAAACAACAGCAAATGGATTGATTTGCCGTTGCCCTAAAGACGCCAATAGGCGTGATGGGAAACAATGGCAAAGAAAACCTATCTGCTGTTGCCCTAAGACGCCACTAGGCGTAATGGCCACTGACTGCTTTGACGGTCGGTGGCTAAGGACGGAAGAAGAGAAGAAGAGAATGTTGTGTGAAAAGAGGACAATTTTGACATTTCCTTCTCTGTGACTCTCCAGCATTCCGCACCATAGAGAAGCACAGAAAGCACGCAACTCTGGAATAATCTTAATTTTGTGCTTGTGCTGTATTGGGAGGACTTCCAGATGTTATTTAGGCTAAAGAAGGCTGTTCTTGCCTTATTCATTCTGATGTTGATGTCTTTGCCTGCCCCACCGTCTGTTGTTACTATGCTTCCTAGGTATGTGAAGGTATCTGTCTGTACCAGTTGCTGATTCCTTACTGATATGGGCTCAGGGTTGCTCACATTGAGCGTCATGACCTCAGACTTCTTTAAATTGATGTTCAAGCCCACATGCTGGCTAATTTTATTAAGTCTATCCGTTTTTTCCTGGATGTGTTGATGTGAATGTGCCAGCAGTGCAATGTCATCTGCATATTCCAGATCTTCCAATGTAGAAAATGTAGTCCATCTTATTCCTCTTGGACTGCCCTCTGTTGTCTGGCGCATCACCCAGTCTATGACTGTTAAAAATAGAGTGGTTGATAAGGGGCATCCCTGTCGTACTCCTGTCTTCACCTCGAAGGTTAGGTTGCTCTGCCCAACACTATACGTAAAGTTGGCATAGAGGCTTTTTATGATTGACACTATGCAGCCTGGAATTCCACAAGCCCTCAGTATTTTCCATAAACTGTCCCTATGTATGCTGTCAAAAGCCTTTTTCAAAATCAACAAAATTTATGTAAAGCTTTCTTTGCCATTCTGAGCACTGCTCTATAATGTTCCTGAGAGTGAATATATGGTCTACACATCTTCTGTTCTTTCTAAATCCTGCTTGTTCTTTCCTCAGTTTGTAGTCTACTGCCTTTGAAATTCTCTGTATAATTATCCTGCCTAGTACTTTGCTGGGAACTGAGAGAAGAGTGATTCCTCTCCAATTATTGCAGTCTGCAAGATCTCCCTTCTTGGGCAATTTGACAATTATTCCTTTCTCCCACTCTGGTGTTGTCCCCGTTTTCCACACTTGTGCAAATAGTGGTTCTAATAGTTCTGCTGCTAGCTCAGGGTCTGTCTTAAATAGCTCTGCATTTAAGTTATCATGGCCGGAGCTTTACCGTTCTTTAACCCTTTGATTGCTGTGATGATTTCTTCTTTTCGTGGAATGTCTGTATTTACATCTAGATCGTTTTCAGCCTCAGGAACATTCAATTGTGTCTCTGGTATTTCCTTGTTCAGAGTTTCTCTGAAGTGCTCTGCCCATCTTGTTTCCTGTCCCTCTGCTGTCTTGATGAGATTTCCTTGCTTATCTCTTACTAATGTAATATTGTTTGCACCTTGTTTTCCGCTGATGAATTTAGTTATTTTGTATACTGTGCTTTGTTCATTTCTCAGTGCTGCCTCTTCTGCCTGTTTTGCAAGATCGTCTAGGAAATTCCTTTTGTTGGCTCGGGTTTGGCGTTTAACTTCCCTGTCCAGCTGGCTGTACTGTTCGCTATATAGTTGCTTTAACCTGGGGGACTTCGCTTCTGTTTTCTTTCTTTTCATTTCCTTTCCCATCTTTATAGTGTTTAGTGTTTCTGGTGTTATCCAGTCTTGCTTCTTCCTTTCCTGGAATCCTAAGCATGATTTGCTACTTTCCTTATATATTGTTGAAATGGTGTTGAAATTCTGGTCTATATCATCAGTCAATGTCTTTTCCTAGCTTTTGGCAAATTGATATTGTTTCTTAATGTCGGCGCAAAAGCTTTTCTGGTAAGTTTGCTGATGTCAAACCTTTTCTGTGTAGTTACAGTTGGTCCAGCCCTTCTTAGTTTCACTTTCAGTTTTGCTACTACTAAATGGTGATCACTTCCCACATCTGCACCTCTTCTTACCTTCACATCTTGTAATGCATGTCTCCATCTACCGTTAACCATGATGTGGTCTATCTGGTTTCTGTCCTGACCATTTGGTGATTCACAAGTTAACATGTGAATTTCCTTATGTGCGTTTGGCGCGATATGTTAGTGAGTTACTGACCATCGACCGGAGAGGTCGTCTGTAGGTTCCCTGTCAGCATTCTGCTGGGATTTGGATGCTATGGTTGTTCATTGATAGAGCTTGTCCTTTATTCATGTGGTCAGGATTAGTTTGCATAATTCTAGAATGGTGGTGTAGTGTTTCTAGTGGTTTTGTTCCTTAGACCATCATTGATAAGTCAGTTGCATTTAGGTATAGCTTTATCATAGTGCAGGACTTAGCCAGTGAGCGAAAGTCATAGCGATGGTGATTTAGTAGAATATACCTGCGAGTTTATTGTGATAATGCTAGATTGAGTTGTTGAAATTGGCATTTCTGTATATTGCATTTCTTATATATTGCTAGCCGTGTGTGGCTTGTGTGTGTGTGTATCATCATTAAAAGGGGAACTTGCCTGCTAAAGGTGTTATAGTTAATTTATGTCAGCTATTGTGTGCTGTGGTCATATCCTTAGATATTGAGCCAAAGAGTATAGATTTGTCATGTATTAAATCCACAGTAGCAATAGTTTTTGAGTATCTGACATTTGGGTGGCTCGTCTATTCTGTAGGCCGTGGGGTAAGTGGTTTTCAGCATTTTATAATATTTGATAGCAAGGCCGTAGTGTCTATATTTACTATATTAAGGCCAGAAGGAGTTTTGCACACAGAATGTTAGAAGGCTGTAGGCCACGGTGTGTTGGCGCCTTCAGAGTTTATACTGAGTCACGATAGTGAACGATTTTCAGTTGCCAGCTTCTGGTATTTGTGTGTGTGTCAGTCTGTACTGTACTGTAGGCGGTCAAGTGTGACGCGTCGCAATATGTAACCCAGTTTTGTTCAGGTCACAGTGTAAGGTTGGTGTTTTGAGTTCGGATAATGTTTTGTCAGTACTAGTGTAATTTACACAGTGTTGTAAGTTAATTTTGATGCTAGTGTGGTTAGGATTGTGAGAAAATATGTCAATTGTGCTAAAATAGAGGTGCAGTGACGTCAGGCTTTCAAGAGATACATAGCAAGGTAGTCTTCACGTTTTCTTTGTAACATTCGGGGCTCCCTACGGAGTAAAGTTACGTGTTCAACAGGGTGGGGAGACGACTTCGGTTGATGCGCTATCCTGGTTGATACATTGTGACTTTGAGTGTTACCTTAGAGGTGTTAGGAGTTGTTGACAGTCAGCAGTACCTTTGTAGACTTTTAAGTTTACATAGGTCTACGAGGGTGTTAGGGTGTTTTGGCTGTAGGCGTGTTTTCCTGTGCAATAGATGACGGATGGTATCCACGTTTGCTGCCAACCTGCGCTGTGGGAATAGTCAACGGTCCGATTTGCTGAGTCATGTATCTCACTAAAGGTACTGTCCTAAAGAGTGAAGCCTGATGATCTGATTGGTTCTGGAGTACTCCATCCTGAAGTCTGCTGGAGTCCTGAAGTGTCGTACTGTGAAGTGTTCTGTACGTGGACATATTTATCCTTACGTATGAAAGTGCCAAAAGACAGTACGTTAGAATCGGGCACACAAACTTGTGAGACTGGTTGATTAGAACTGTCCTGTGAACCTCCGTGGGAACATTCTGTCATTACCATATTGTGGTCAGTGCTATGATAGCACGCGTTTAGAACAGTTTTTTCGCCTTGCTAGCGGTGACAGTACCGTGCCAAAAGACATTGTTGTGATAAGTTGGCACACAGTCTGGATTTCTGGAACATTATTTTCGTTTGGATACTGTCAAGTTTGTGGAGTACTGTTTGTGGTATATTCATCATTCATCACCAGTGCTGAGGAAGCTTCGTAGACAGGCGTCACTGAGGAGATTAAGTTAAGTTGTTGTTTGTTTATTTTTGTATAATATGTTATATTGATATTTTCTTGTTTTTCCTTTAAATTCTAAAGTGTCTTTTCTGTCTTTCTATCTGATACTAGTTATCATATAGTCTGATCCTGGGAGTAGTATAGTGCTGTTTCTTTATTTGCTTCTTGAAGCTTGCTCTTGGTTTGTTATCATTTTTCTTTCCTCGTGTTTGTCCTTTTCCATACTTTCTGGGTAGAACTTAGTATGTATGTATGTGAGTAGTTAGTTAGATCAGATCTTTCTCTATATCTCTTAGTACGTGGAGGTATTTATATTATATATTGTGATATGTTATAGGGTTCATTTTGCTGATAGGTTATTTAGTTTATTTTCACTGAAGTGGTGTCCTTATGTGCTTCTTTAAAGCAACATATGCAGAAAATTCTGCTCCACAAACATCACATTTAAAAGGTTTTTTTCCTGTATGTGTCCTTTTGTGATCCTTTAAAGCACCATTTAAAGAAAATTCTGCTTCACAAACATCACATTTATAAGGTGTCGTTCCTGTATGTGTCCTTTTGTGATCCTTTAAAACACTTTTAACAGAAAATTCTGCTCCACAAACATCTCATTTATAAGGTTTATTTCACATATGTGTCCTTATGTGCTTCTTTAAAGCAACATATGCAGAAAATTCTGCTCCACAAACATCACATTTAAAAGGTTTTTTTCCTGTATGTGTCCTTTTGTGATCCTTTAAAGTACCATATAGAGAAAATTCTGCTCCATAAACATCGCATTTATAAGGTTTCTTTCCTGTATGTGTCCTTTTGTGACCCCTTTAAAGCATCATTTTGAACAAATGATGCTCCAAAAAGATCACATTTATAAGGTTTCTCTCCTGTATGTGTCATTTTGTGATTCTTTAAAGTACTACTTCTAGAAAATTTCCCTCCACAAACATCACATTTATAAGGTTTCTCTCCTGTATGTGTCCTTTTGTGATTCTTTAAAGTACTACTTCTAGAAAATTTTGCTCCACAAACATCACATTTATAAGGCTTCTCTCCTGTATGTGTCCTTGTGTGATCCCTTAAAGCACCACTGTGAGAAAACTCTGCTCCACAAACATCACATTTATAAGGCTTCTCTCCTGTATGTGTCCTTGTGTGATCCTTTAAAGTACCACTTTGAGAAAACTCTGCTCCACAAACATCACATTTATAAGGCTTCTCTCCTGTATGTGTCCTTGTGTGATTCTTTAAAGTACCCCTGTGAGAAAACTCTGCTCCACAAACATCACATTTATAAAGTTTCTCTCCTGTATGTGTCCTATAGTGATCCTTTAAAGCATCATTTCGAAGAAATTGTACTCCACAAACATCACATTTGTAAGGTTTTTCTCCTGTATGTGTCCTTTTGTGATTCTTTAAATGACCATTTTGAGAAAATTCTGCTCCACAAACATCACATACATAAGGTTTCTCTCCTGTATGTGTCATTTTGTGCTTCTTTAAAGTATAGTTTTTAGAAAATGTTGCTCCACAAACACAACATTTAAAAGATTTCTCTCCTGTATGTGTCCTTTTGTGATTCTTTAAAGTACTGTTTTTAGAAAATTCTGCTCCACAAACATCACATTTATAAGGTTTCTCTCCTGTATGTGTCCTTTTGTGATACTTTAAAGTACTACTTCTAGAAAATTTTGCTCCACAAACATCACATACACAAGGTTTCTCTCCTGTATGTGTCCTTTTGTGATACTTTAGAGCACCATTTAAAAAAAATTCTGCTTTACAGACATCACACTTATAAGGTTTCTCTCCTGTATGTGTCCTTTTGTGATCCCTTAAAGTACCATATACAGAAAATCCTGCTCCACAATCATCACATTTATAAGGTTTCTCTCCTGTATGTGTCCATTTGTGATTCTTTAAAGTACTACTTCTAGAAAATTCTGCTCCACAAACATCACATTTATAAGGTTTCTCTCCTGTATGTGTCATTTTGTGATTCTTTAAATTACCGTTTTGAGAAAATTCTGCTCCACAAACATCACATACATAAGGTTTCTCTCCTGTATGTGTCCTTTTGTGCTTCTTTAAAGTACTATTTACAGAAAATCCTCTTCCACAGACATTACACTTAAAAGGTTTCTCCCTTGTTTGTATCAATATGTTTCTCTTTAAACAACTGTTTACAACAAAATCTGATTTTTCTCCTGTATGCCTACTTTTGTGCCATTTTAAATTAGAATCTTGAGCAAACTCTTTACCACAAACATCACATTTATAAGATTTTTCTACTGTATTTTTATTACATGTGTAACATTTTTCTTTTGTATTTGTCATTTTATGATCACTTTGAGAAAATTCTTCTCTACAAACATATCTGTAATGCGACTTGCCATTATGCTGCATTATGGGTTTCTTTAAATAATCATTCCTAGAAAACCTACTATAAACATCACACTTGTTAGGTATCTCTTCTATATGCTGCATTATGTGTGCCTTTAGATAACCAAAATGAGCAAACCCCATACCACAGAGATCACACTTATAATGTTTCTGTGATGTGCATATTCTTTCTTGTTGCCAAAGACTAGATTTTGTAGCTAATTCTACATTACCAAGATTACTTATATAACACTTTTCTCTCATATGTGAAAGTTCATGTTCACTGCAGTCACCTTTTTTGTCAAACTGTACTCCACAAACATTACAACTGAAATGTTTCTTTTTTGTACCTATTATTATTTCATCTGATTGTACACTGCCACATAATTTAAAATCTTCACTACTTCCACTTTTGAGAGTATTTTCCTTATAGACTGTTGTTGATTCCTTGTAACAGTTTTCATTTTGTATGGCTGCAGTTTGAGGAGACTTATTCAAGTCTACAGCCAATATCTCAGAGGCTGTCAAATTCAGCGATAATGTTTCACTCAGTCTTGACTTGATGTTATTATCCGTACTCAGTGTTACAGCACCACAACTTATTTTCATTTCATTCACAACTTTGTTTGTGAATTTTGGCAACACTTCAAGGAATGCAGCATTCTGCATTGGTTCACTCTTTATAAAATCGTTCATAATTTTTACATCTGAAATGTCAACACTAGAGTTTAGATGGGAGCCCTGGTTACTGGAATAGTCACCTGAAATTCATTGAATAAAAAAATAATGAAAATACTTTAGATAATTATGCCATGCACATAAAATGATAATTCTTTACGTTTTGTAGTAGGTGTGCATTAAAAGTCATGCAACTATGATTTAGAAGAGGTGTTTGTTTCTGATTGATTTGTGAATAAAGGCATGTCAGTGGGTATCACAGGAATGCATGGAATGAATATATCTTATCTTCTAGCACAGCATGATAATACTTTCAACACTATGCATGAACTTCTAGATACATAGTCTGGTTCCATTACATAATTTAAGCAGATTAAGAATAAGGAATAATATTATAAATATTAGGCAAGGAAGGGAAACCCGAGGCCTGTAAACAGTAAATAAGCATTAGACAAACATAAAATTATGTTTTGAGGCACTCGTAAGAAATAAAGAAGTAGAATACTAGACAACAGAAAAAGAACAGACATGAGAAGCTTACCCAGGACTCGAACCCAGGACTTTCCGTGCGAAGGTTATAAATGTTTATACAATACCAAAAACCTACCCTCTGTCCTGTACTTACTGTTCTACGTCTTCTATCATTTAGGGAAACAACAGAAGTGATTGTGTCATTAAAAGGCTGGATTGCCCATGGTAAATTTCCAGTGTTATGTATTGCGGGTGTGCCTGAAAACATACCTTTATGTTTGTCTAATATTTATTTACTCATTTTCTGAAAGCATTTTAGGCGTGAAAAGTGTTTAGTTCATTTGCTGGTGTTATTACAACAGGTAATGTTGACTTCAAGTCAACTCAGTAATAATTTGCCGGATCGGCCGATGCCCGGATTAACAACGACCGCGCTCTCATTGCCCCTTGAGAGTGATAAGTCAGCGAATGGGGTACAAACACCTGTTTTGAAATTTCCAAGAGAAAGTTTTGTTGTTGGAACTTGGAATGTACGCACGCTATATGCATGTGGAAAAGTCAAAGAACTAACACATGAACTTGTTAGATACTCGTGGGACATCCTGGGCCTAGCAGTAGTCAGATGGACAGGATTAGGTGAATCAATAACGGATGATGGTCACAAAATTTGGTTTAGTGGAGATGAGTCTAAACATCAGCATGGAGTAGGTTTTATCGTACATAAAGATAGATTGAACTCTGTCATCAGCTGCACCCCAATAAATAGCAGGCTTATCACCATTCGTATTGCAGCACATCCAAAGAACATCTCCATCATACAGGTATATGCCCCCACTACTGACTATGAGGATGAGGCAATTGATACATTTTATGACAATCTGGATGAAGCAATTAAGAAAATTCCAAAGAAAGATCTTCTCATCGTGTTAGGTGATTGGAATGCTAAAATAGGGCCAGATGCATACGGTCACTGGGCTGGTACAGTGGGGAGATTTGGGACAGGTGAAACCAACGATCGAGGACTAAGGCTACTAGAATTTGCCAGCAACTATAAACTAACCATTGCAAATACACTATTTCCTCATAAGTTATCAAGAAGAACAACGTGGCATGCCCCAAAAACTGAGATACATGGCCAAATTGATTTTATTCTTGTATCCAAAAGATTCAAGTCCAGTATTAATAAAGCCAAGACTAGGACTTTTCCTGGCGCCGACATTGGTAGTGATTACGACATGGTATTGATGACGCTCAAGCTTAAACTTAAAAAGAACTATAATCAAAACAGATGTTCTCAGTTAAGATTCAATTTAGACAAACTGAAAGATCCAGAAATCGCGGGAATCTTTGAGGCAACTGTTGGAGGAAAATTCGCAGCTCTCAACTTTTTGGAAGATGATATCAACTCAATCACAGAGAACATGAAAGACGTGCTCATTGAATCAGCAACAGATATACTTGGTAAAAGAAAGAAAATAAACAAACCATGGGTTACAGATGACATTCTGAAGTTATGTGATACACGGCGGGAAATGAAAAAGGTTAAGAAAGAGGTTCCTGAAGCAGCATGGCAATACAGTATGGTGAATAAAAATATTAGGAAGAAAATGAAACAGGCCAAAGAAAAATGGGTAGCTGATCAATGTGAGTCCATTAATACGGGGCTAATAAAAGGTAACAGCAAGGCAGCTTTTGACACATTAAGAAAACTATCAAAACCCCAACAGCCCAGGGTAACTGTCATAGAAGATAGCAATGGGGCTCTGCTCAATGAAAAAACAGCTGTAATGAGAAGGTGGACAGAATATTGTAAAGAATTATATAACTGTAAACTTGACACTGACTTAGGCATATTAAACAACATTAAGTGCGAAAACAGGGAACTTGGAAATGCAGCAATATTACGGGAAGAAGTGGAAGAGGCTATATGTTCGATGAAAGGAGGGAAGTCACCGGGTGTGGATAATATCCCAGCAGAGCTCTTGAAATATGGAGGACCAGATATAGTAAAAATCATGACAACAATTTGCCAGAAGATATGGAGTACAAAAAAAAATGGCCAAAAGAATGGACGCAGTCATTAGTAATACCGCTTCCAAAGAAAGGAAATCTAAAAATGTGCAAGAACTACAGAACCATTAGCCTTATTAGTCATCCAAGTAAGGTGATGTTAAGGATACTTTTGAACAGAATAAAACAGAAATCAGAAGAAATCTTGTCAGAGGAACAGGCTGGCTTTAGACCAAAAAGAAGTACCTCAGAACAAATCTTCAATATTAGATTACTTATCGAAAAACATCTCCAACATCAACACGATTTATACCATAACTTCATCGATTTCACAAAAGCCTTCGATCGAGTCTGGCATGAAGGCTTATGGCAAGTAATGAGAAAATTCAATTTTGATACTAACATCATAGATATCATTGAAGCACTATACAAGGACGCAAGCAGAGCTGTTTATGCAAGCAACGACATTGGAGAATTTTTCAAAACAACTGTAGGAGTTCGCCAAGGATGTATTCTGTCACCAGTGCTCTTTAATATATATCTAGAACATATTATGCAGGAGGCTCTCTACGATTATAAATCAACCATATCGATTGGAGGCCGACCTCTGTGCAACCTACGTTTTGCTGATGATATTGATCTGATAGCTGGATCAGAGTCAGAACTTCAAGACCTTACCTCTAGACTGGAGAAAGTAACAAGAACATATGGGATGGAAATTAATATAGAAAAAAGCAAGATATTGGTGAATAGCCATAAGAAACATGTTCCGACCAACATTACGTTAAATGGGCAATCGTTAGAAGAAGTTAGCACCTTTAAATATCTCGGGTCCACTATATGTAGTGATGGAAGATCAAGTAAAGAAATCAAGACAAGACTTGAGATGGCCTCAGCTGCCATGACAAGGTTGAATATGATCTGGAAAAGTAACATCAGTTTTCCTGTGAAGATCAAATTATACAAATCACTTGTATTATCTATTCTCTTGTATGGGTGTGAGGGCTGGACACTCACTGCAGATACGGAGCGAAGGATTCAGGCTTTCGGGCATAAATGTTATAGAAGAATTCTGCGCATTTGCTATAAAGAGCACAAAACAAATGTCTATGTTAGAGAGAAGATAAACACCTATGCAGGCCACCAAGAACCACTTTTGTCAATAGTGAAACGTCGAAAGCTTGCCTGGTTTGGGCATGTAACTCGTCATGACTCTTTTTCGAAAACGATCCTTCAGGGAACAGTCGAAGGTAAACGGAGAAGAGGAAGGCAGAGAAAATCCTGGGCTGATAACATCAAGGAATGGGCAGGACACGGTTTTTCCACACCTGTACGCATTGCTGAGGATAGAGAGCAGTGGAGGACCCTGTCTGCTGATGCTTCCACCATGGCACCCCTACGACCCATGACGGGTTACGGGATGAGATGATGATGAATGTTTCTTCAAAGTCATTTGCAAGCACTACTACAGCGCCTCCTATTAACTCTTTTCAATTCTCAGCCATTTCAAGGCTTTTTTTTGTGTGGTTTTTAGGTGACATTTTTTAAAATCATGTAAAACATTTATAAATATATTAAACCTGTCAGTATTATGCATCAATATGTTTGGACTTGAATGATTAGTTATTTCATGATTTTTTTTTTACTTTGCATGGGTAGCAAGCAATAAGTTAATTGTCCAATTAGATACAGAAAGGGAGCCGCGCTAGCGTAGTGGTTACAACACCGCTCTGGCGACCGGGTGATACAGGATCAAACCCGGGCGACGGCATTTGAGGATTTTTCGTCGACCGGGATTTGGACTGGATTAACTCGAGACCTGGCGACCACATTTGAAGGAGTGTCGTCGACTAGGGACTGGCGGCTCCTGAGCCGACCCAGCTGCAATGGGTACCTCCGAAATCGGCGAGTATTTGCCTGAATGGCGAGGGACACCTGTCTCTGTACAAGAAATAAAGGGATACTCACGTAAAATCAATGTCAGGTTAGACATAAATAATAACCTGAGATTTCGCCTCGAGTATTAGCGGGCGTACGAAAAAAAAAAAAAAAAAAAAAAGATACAGAAAAAAATAATGAAAATTTACATACACTGAAATGCAAAATGTAAAAAAAAAAATTGGTTTTTATTTAAAAGTATGTCCAATTGTGTACATGATTTGAAAAAAATTAGACGAATCTAATCATAAATTAATTAATAAAAAAACTTAATTAAATTAAAGGCAAAAAGGGGCACTAACTGGGCTTTTGTACATGATTATGGTACAAAACAATTTCAATTTACAAAATACAGTCTAAAATCTTTAAAAATGCATGAAAGCAATGCATATTATGCATCAATATGTTACAAGATGAATAATCTGTGTGTCTGTGGTATTTATAGCAATAATTTATTACAATGTAATTATCCAAGGTCAAAATAATTGCTGAATTGGTCATAAAAATGTACATAAACTGATTAATCGTTATTGTTAATCAGAATCGACCTCACTGCAATGAGGGTAAACCCATAGGTGCTCAGTCTTCCTCAGCAAATGTAAAAGAGTATGAATGCTAATTGTACCTGTAGCACGCTGGTTGTACATACGACGGATGCATCCTCTCTCATGTCATCTCTGCTAGTCCCACGTTTGACGTCAAACTCCAACCGTTGATTCATCCATTACAGTGTCATTTTCTAGCAGATGATCATTAATCATCCTGTCTTCTTCTTCTTTGACCCATAGCCGCTGACCATCAAAGCTGTCAGTGACCATTGTGGTAGATTATGTGAATACATTTCATATATCTATGTTCATTTTCCTCATTTCTCTTTTACTCGACTTTTTCACCTACTTATTTTTTCTGTTAACTTAAACTTTCCCACACCCAGCTATCTGTTTCCCACTTCTTCTAATTTAGCATGCACAGTTTAGTGCTGTGCGCTAATCCCTTTGATGATGAGTTTGCCAGCAGACCTGATTAGCATATGCGAGTCGGTTTCATGTTAATTTTAACGCCAGAGATCACGAAATTATTGTAACAGTGATCAGGAGAGATCATTTGGAAATCAAAGGACAGACAATTGTCTATTACATTTTCCTAAATTCGTTCGCTGATAGTTCATTAAAACACGGTGAGAACGAGTAGATCAAAGATATTGATCGCTGGAAATGGCCATATGAAGCATAAATGTGTAAAACTCACACTGGAAGTTTTATTGCAGATGTCTGATCAGAACGAGAGAATGGAGTCAGGGCTTCGGTCTCAGTGTGAAAAATGCGATTGATTCGCAGAACGAGAAAGGGAATATGTAGATTTTCAGTTCTCAGTTTCGTTGGAGAAAATAGTCTCAGTATATCTGTGTTGAGTATCTGGGTCAAACCCTAAAACACTTACCAGCGGCTTTCATTCCAGTCCATATGAACTGAGTATCATTCATCATCTCAGCCCGTAACCCGTCATGGGTCGTAGGGGTGCCATGGTGGAAGCATCAGCAGACAGGGTCCTCCACTGCTCTCTATCCTCAGCAATGCGTACAAGTGTGGAAAAACCGTGTCCTGCCCATTCTTTGATGTTATCAGCCCAGGATTTTCTCTGCCTTCCTCTTCTCCATTTACCTTCGACTGTCCCCTGAAGGATCGTTTTCGAAAGGGAGTCATGACGAGTTACATGCCCAAACCAGGCAAGCTTTCAATGTTTCACTATTGACAAAAGTGGTTCTTGGTGGCCTGCATAGGTGTTTATCTTCTCTCTAACATAGACATTTGTTTTGTGCTCTTTATAGCAAATGCGCAAAATTCTTCTATAACATTTATGCTCGAAAGCCTGAATCCTTCGCTCCGTATCTGCAGTGAGTGTCCAGCTCTCACACCCATACAAGAGAATAGATAATACAAGTGATTTGTATAATTTGATCTTCACAGGAAAACTGATGTTACTTTTCCAGATCACATTCAACTTTGTCATGGCAGCTGAGGCCATCTCAAGTCTTGTCTTGATTTCCTCTCCACATGTAAGCCTACCTTGCCGTGGTTGGAGAGCTTGAGCGCCTCAATGATCCCGGGAGCTATGCCGGCGGGAGTTTTACTCCTGGCAGGGTCACCCAAGCCGGACAGGTCCTGGGTGAGGGGCCAGACTAAATGGGCTGAGGAGTGGGTGGAACCCTATAGGTGTAGATGCAGAACCCACCGGCGAGTGGTACATGCTCTGGTCTGCACCAATCCACCCCCACTTCATGGGTTAAATGCTTTCTTGCCTCATTCTTCACTGTTTGTCGTCTATCACGCCCATGGCGACCGTTGCCTCAATTGGCTGTGTGTGGTGTACCCGGAAACGGGGCCTCCCAGTACTGAGGCAAAGTTAAGTCCCTGATGTCACTTATCGGTGCAGAATTGAGAGAGATGGCTGAGCATCACAATCCCTCCTGTGTTGCAGCATGATGAGAACCCAGCATTGCACACTGAGCTTGGGGGGATCACTTGGGCACCAGACTTAATACTGGCTCTTGACTGGATGGCCGCATGCAGGAGATTTCTACAATGGAGGGTTGGCAGGTGGTGGGTATCGGGAAGTGGCTCTGTGCAGGACGTGAGGATTCCTTGGGAGAGCCCAGAACCAGAGCACAGCATTGTGCAAGCTCTGCATAGTTGGAGAGCCCCCTGGATGACGGGGAATGCACAGTGTGCTACCCCACCTATCCCCAACTGCTAACTTAGAACCAGAAGTGGGGTCCTCTGTATGCGTGCCAGGCCAGGATAAAATGCCTGGGAAAGAGACTGGAGCTCAGAACTCCCTAACTCAAAGTTGCAGGATGGCAGAAAAGCCACGGGAAAGACAGGGCTATTTTGAAGATAACGCAACCATATTTTCACCATACGAGCTCGGACGCCGCCTCGGTAAACAAGGTCCGCGCAGAGCAGTGACACCCCCAGGCTGCTTGCGAATAGTCTACTACTGGGAACATAAACAGATTAGGGATGAGCCCACTCTCCCGTTGAACAGGTGCTAAAGTCGTAGATACTGGGCCAGAAGGCGCACCGGAAACCACAGTATCATGCAACTCGCTTTTTTTTTTTTCTATGGAGAGTACACCGTCAAATAAATCTCGTTCTGGTGCTCGCCCTGTGGAGCTCCACCAGGCAGGTGCAGTGCCGGGCTCTGAGCCTCGACAGAGCCCACCCTCAGCTACTGGAGGACCCTCTAGACCATCTTGTGGAGTCAACAGACGGCGGAGGAGAACTACTGACCAAAACAAAACAGAAAAAGAGAAACCCAGAGTGCCACTTGTCATGATGCACTGGAATGCAGAGGGAGTGAACAGCAAGCAGGCTGGATACAGCAAAAAGACAGAGCTGGAAAACATCTTGTATGAGAAGCAAGTCAGTGTTTGCTGTATCCAAGAGACTCACTTGAAAGCAGATCAAACCTTTAAAATAAGGGGATATCAATGCTTCAGATCCGACAGACAAGATAGACGAAAAGGAGGAGTACTTACAGGTACCAGCCACCAACTTTATAGCAGTTGGAGACTTTAATAGCCACTCCCAGAGCTGGGGCTATAACCATCTGGATCACAGAGGTGAAGAGGTTGAAACTTGGCAAGATGATCACTCCCTAATCCTAGTCAATAATGCCACAGATACTCCTACCTTCTACTCCAGAGGATGGCACACAACCTCAACACCAGATCTTGCCTTCTCCACACCAGATATAGCTGGATCTATTAGTAGAGAAGTAGGAGACCAACTAGGGGGAAGCGACCATCGCCCAATCTTTCTTACTGTCCAGAGTGCAACTCTCAGTACAGGCCCCAGCCATTACAAGATGGAACTACAAAAAAGCCAACTGGGGTTTATTCAGGCATCAGGTGAACACGCTGCTGTCTACCCTCAAGGTACAGAACAGAGACATTAATGAAGTGGTAAAAGACTTCAACAGATGCATACTACAAGCTGCAAAAGAAACCATTCCCAAAGGATGCCGGCGTAACTACATACCATACTGGTCCAGCACACTCCAAGAACGTCAGGAAGCTATGGACAAGGCTAGAAAGGACGCAGAGTCTCAGCCTTCACTTGAAACTCACAACAAATGGAAAAAGGCTGTAGCAGAGTTTCAGAGAACAAAGCTAGAAGAAAAGCGGAAAAGCTGGAGAACTAAAACGGCATCGCTGAACCTTGAGAAAGACGGCAGGAAACTTTGGAGATTAGTCAAGTCTCTAAATGAAGAGCATTCCTCACCAAGGCAGACTATCACATTGGATGAAGGTGGCAAACTTTTCAGAGGAAAACAAGCTGCAGACTTGTTTGCTAGAAGATACAGTTCAGAAAGCAACTTACCCATTAACATAGACCATCAGAGAGAGATAAGAAAAGAAATACTGGCAACCATGGGACAGACAGATACTCCTGCCCCAATGAGGGAACCCATCACACTAGGAGAACTACAGAAGGCTATTTCCAAGCTTAAGTTTCAAAAGTCACCCGGCCCAGACAAAATCAGCAACGAAATGCTAGTAAATCTGAGCTCAGCAGCAAAGACAAAACTGCTTGAGATATTCAACCACAGCTGGTTGAAAGGAACGGTACCCCCAAGTATGGAGAGAAGCCATCACAATACCCATACTAAAGAAAGGGAAATGTAAGACCGAGGCTGCAAGTTACCGGCCAATCAGTCTCACAAGCTGTGTTGGGAAGACTATGGAGCGAATAGTCAACCACAGATTGAAATGGTATTTAGAGTCTGAGCAGATCCTGGTGCCGGAACAAGCTGGATTTAGAGAATGCTACAGTATAGAAGACCAAGTTACTTACTTGTCTCAAGCAATAGAAGATGCCTTCCAGGAGAAGAAAAAGGTCCTAACGATCTGGGTCGACTTCAAGCAGGCCTTTGACAAGGTGTGGAAAGATGGCCTCATTGCAAAACTTAGGAGAAGTGGAATCCAAGGCAACATGATGAAATGGATCCAGTCATACTTGCATAACAGGAGAACTAGAGTCACTCTTGATGGTCTGCAGAGCAGAAAAGTGTTGCTCCATCAGGGGGTACCTCAAGGAGGAGTAATTTCCCCAACACTCTTCCTTGTTTACATCAATGACCTGGTGAAAGATCTCCCTGCAGGAGTTAAAGCTGCCTTATATGCAGATGACCTAGTACTCTGGTGCGCTGATGAAAATGTCACCACAGCAAATTATAGAATGCAGCGGGCAGCAGACATGCTAGTGTCATGGGCAGAGAAATGGCTTATCACAATAAACACAGACAAAACCTCCACAACACTGTTCTCCTCGCCCCCAAGGACAAATCAGCTAACATACACCTAGGGACAACCGTGATCAAGGAAGAAAGCTACCCCACCTATCTTGGGGTGACATTTGACCAAAGGCTTACATGGAATAAGCATATTGAAAATGCAGAAGGAAAGGCCCGAAGACGACTAGGCATACTCAGAAAATTAGCAGGTACCAACTGGGGAGCAAATGAACGAAATCTAAAGAAGATTTATAATGGAGTAATAAGACCACACTTAGAGTTTAGCTCAGCAGCATGGTCATCAGCTGCTAACTCACATCTGCAGTCTTTGGACAAGGTGCAAAATCAAGCTCTCAGGCTCATTACAGGAGCCATGAAAACTACACCAATAACAGAGATGCAGAAGGTTGCTGGATTACAGACATTGTCCCATAGAAGAGACACAAAAACCATGATCCAGATGGAAAAGTACAACAGTATGCCAATGCACCCAATGAAGGCAAGACTAGATGATCTGGCATTGGGACGTCTAAAGCGTAGCAGCTTTGTGCATCGGGGGAAAAGACTTATAAGACAGCATCAAGAAGACCTATCCATGAAGACAACACCACTGAAGCCCACCCTATACCCTGTACCATGGAGCAGGCCAGCAGTGCCCTCCAAATTAATACAACAGTCAGTGGTCTCACAAGTGGATGTGAGTATAATGATCTGCAAAAACGAACTGCTACATTGAGTATGATCCAAGAAAGCTATCCCGATCAATCATGGATACATGCCTATACAGATGGATCAGCAACTAATGCTGTTAGGAATGGAGGTGCCGGTATCTTTATCTCATATCCTGACAACCACTATGAGACTAGGCACATTCCCACTGGTAAATTCTGTTCCAACTATACAGCTGAGGTTCAAGCTCTAGAGCAAGCTGCAAATATGATTTATAACACCAACTCTGACTGCCACCAGGTAGTCATCCTCACAGATGCACTGTCTGTCCTGCAAGCTCTCAAGGGTGGTAAACTCCCGCATCTGAGAAATGAACTAAACAAGGTAGCTGCCAAAAAGAGAACCATACTTCAGTGGGTACCATCTCATTGTGGTGTACCCGGAAATGAAAAGGCAGATAAACTTGCAAAAAAGGGAGGAGAATGTGAACAAGAAGATAATGAAGTCACATACTTTGAGAAAAAGAGAGCTATCCAGACTATCAGAAGAGAACAGAACCAACCCAAAGACGACTATCACACTCTCGACCGGCAGGGACAGACAACTATTTTTCGACTCAGGACAGGGCATAACAAACTGAATAAACACATGCACAAGCTACGATTGTCTGCTTCACCACTGTGCACATGTGGATTAAACGAACAAACTGCTGAGCATGTTCTACAGGACTGTCCTCTGTATGACCAGTTAAGAAAGATATACTGGCCCAATGACTCAACACTAAACTCAAAGCTATATGGAGTTAAAGAGGAACTTCAAACAACAGTCGAATTCATCATGAGAACTCGTCTGACGGTGTAATCATCAAAGATGCGATCGCAAGAAGAAGAAGAAGAAGAAGTCTTGATTTCTTTACTTGATCTTCCATCACTACATATAGTGGACCCGAGATATTTAAAGGTGTTAACTTCTTCTAACGTTTGCCCATTTAACGTAATGTTGGTCGGAACATGTTTCTTATGGCTATTCACCAATATCTTGCTTTTTTCTATATTAATTTCCATCCCATACGTTCTTGTTACTTTCTCCAGTCTAGAGGTAAGGTCTTGAAGTTCTGATTCTGATCCAGCTATCAGATCAATATCATCAGCAAAACGTAGGTTGCACAGAGGTCGGCCTCCAATCGATATGGTTGATTTATAATCGTAGAGAGCCTCCTGCATAATATGTTCTAGATAAATATTAAAGAGCACTGGGGACAGGATACATCCCTGCCGAACTCCTACAGTTGTTTTGAAAAATTCTCCAATGTCGTTGCTTGCAAAAACAGCACTGCTTGCGTCCTTGTATAGTGCTTCAATGATATCTATGATGTTGGTATCAAAATTGAATTTTCTCATTACTTGCCATAAGCCTTCATGCCAGACTCGATCGAAGGCTTTTGTGAAATCGATGAAGTTATGGTATAAATCGTGTTGATGTTGGAGATGTTTTTCGATAAGTACTCTAATATTGAAGATTTGTTCTGAGGTACTTCTTTTTGGTCTAAAGCCAGCCTGTTCCTCTGACAAGATTTCTTCTGATTTCTGTTTTATTCTGTTCAAAAGTATCCTTAACATCACCTTACTTGGATGACTAATAAGGCTAATGGTTCTGTAGTTCTTGCACATTTTTAGATTTCCTTTCTTTGGAAGCGGTATTACTAATGACTGCGTCCATTCTTTTGGCCCATTTTTTTGTACTCCATATCTTCTGGCAAATTGTTGTCATGATTTTTACTATATCTGGTCCTCCATATTTCAAGAGCTCTGCTGGGATATTATCCACACCCGGTGACTTCCCTCCTTTCATCGAACATATAGCCTCTTCCACTTCTTCCCGTAATATTGCTGCATTTCCGAGTTCCCTGTTTTCGCACTTAATGTTGTTTAATATGCCTAAGTCAGTGTCAAGTTTACAGTTATATAATTCTTTACAATATTCTGTCCACCTTCTCATTACAGCTGTTTTTTCATTGAGCAGAGCCCCATTGCTATCTTCTATGACAGTTACCCTGGGCTGTTGGGGTTTTGATAGTTTTCTTAATGTGTCAAAAGCTGCCTTGCTGTTACCTTTTATTAGCCCCGTATTAATGGACTCACATTGATCAGCTACCCATTTTTCTTTGGCCTGTTTCATTTTCTTCCTAATATTTTTATTCACCATACTGTATTGCCATGCTGCTTCAGGAACCTCTTTCTTAACCTTTTTCATTTCCCGCCGTGTATCACATAACTTCAGAATGTCATCTGTAACCCATGGTTTGTTTATTTTCTTTCTTTTACCAAGTATTTCTGTTGCTGATTCAATGAGCACGTCTTTCATGTTCTCTGTGATTGAGTTGATATCATCCTCCAAAAAATTGAGAGCTGCGAATTTTCCTCCAACAGTTGCCTCAAAGATTCCCGCGATTTCTGGATCTTTCAGTTTGTCTAAATTGAATCTTAACTGAGAACATCTGTTTTGATTATAGTTCTTTTTAAGTTTAAGCTTGAGCGTCATCAATACCATGTCGTGATCACTACCAATGTCAGCGCCAGGAAAAGTCCTAGTCTTGGCTTTATTAATACTAGACTTGAATCTTTTGGATACAAGAATAAAATCAATTTGGCCATGTATCTCAGTTTTTGGGGCATGCCACGTTGTTCTTCTTGATAACTTATGAGGAAATAGTGTATTTGCAATGGTTAGTTTATAGTTGCTGGCAAATTCTAGTAGCCTTAGTCCTCGATCGTTGGCTGTCCCAAATCTCCCCACTGTACCAGCCCAGTGACCGTATGCATCTGGCCCTATTTTAGCATTCCAATCACCTAACACGATGAGAAGATCTTTCTTTGGAATTTTCTTAATTGCTTCATCCAGATTGTCATAAAATGTATCAATTGCCTCATCCTCATAGTCAGTAGTGGGGGCATATACCTGTATAATGGAGATGTTCTTTGGATGTGCTGCAATACGAATGGTGATAAGCCTGCTATTTATTGGGGTGCAGCTGATGACAGAGTTCAATCTATCTTTATGTACGATAAAACCTACTCCATGCTGATGTTTAGACTCATCTCCACTAAACCAAATTTTGTGACCATCATCCGTTATTGATTCACCTAATCCTGTCCATCTGACTTCTGCTAGGCCCAGGATGTCCCACGAGTATCTAACAAGTTCATGTGTTAGTTCTTTGACTTTTCCACACGCATATAGTATACTTTACAAAAAGAACATTCTAACATAAATAATGGGTTTTCAAGGTGACTTGTCTAGCCTCGTGTTTTTTACACCCAGAAAGAGACAAATTACCGGCCCAAAGAACTAATAAGAATAAATGATAACTGGACTTATATAGAATATCCAGATTTCTTTTTTTCCAAAGTTCATATACAGTCAGCCTGTGGTGGCGACTAAAGTAACCATTAACATTCGACGTTTGACCAATTGTGGTGTGACAGTAAATTGTGTATACTGATTGAAGTTATCGACCTGACATTTCCAAAAGCACTGGAAACCTCAAGATTCTGACACTGTGAGCCCTGTGGCATCTCTTACCTGAACTGATTTATTTCTAAATGACAAAACCAGTAAACCTAATAATAGTAACAAAGGGAACGCTTCCCGGAACAGTGGAGTTGATTCTGTCTTTTTGAGGAGCTGGGGTTCCCTTGGCCAAAATTAATACTGGAGTTGCTGTATGTGTGTATGTCACAAAGATTGTTCCAGAGAAAAGAAACATCAAGTCTGTAAGTAGAAAGATTGTCAGTGGCCACTGTTGTATGAATAGAATGAGAGCAAGAATGAGTGACTCTTTTATCGTATAACGAATTTCACACACTTTGTATTTCTTATATGCAAGTTTTGCTAATGCTGTTTCCTCTTAGAATAGATTAATTTATCTACTCTGTTCTTCACTATAGAGGGAAAGTTCAGACCATAGCATATACATCTGTGACTCTTTGGGGGCTAATAACTTTTCTTTTAACGGGATCGTGGGCTCAACAGAGGGGGAAAGGATTACACCTATGGGTCTATTCTTGTATTAACTCATTAACCTATGTGTATTGAATTTGATTGATATTCTATAATTGTTTGCTGTTGTAACTTTTTTATGATAAATAAAATTTACATAAACTTTATTTACGTGTGGCAGTCAGCTTGTTCCAAAAGAGATTCCTATTCCATAGATATAGTTTGTTCACGTCCGTGCATCTAATTGTTGTCACGTATCTGTGTGTGTGTAGATGTGAGTGGTTGAATATATCAATACATATATTTATAGGGAACCTGTCCGATCTGACAAATCTCAGTCGTGATTGATTATCTCTCAACTCCAGGGACAGAGGTTTATCTTTTACCATTTCACTTGTGAAATTCTATTTCTTTACTTTATCACTCACTGAGCTATCACCTGTTACAGTCTTATTCAGGCAGGACCAAAATTGATCTTAATATTCCTATCGATAATATACGACAGCCATCACGCCTGGTGGTGTCTTGTAGGACAGCAACAAATTAATTTCACTTTGTTCGGTCGGTGGCCATCCTTTGTGCCCCAACTTTGGTTCATTCTTTGCATCTCGGTTTCCACAGTTCTCCGCCAGGCTGTTTTTGGTTGGCCTCTCTTTCGCTTTCCTTCGGGGGTCCATAGCATCGCTGTTTTTGTAATGGTATCAGGGTCCCTTCTGAGGATGTGGCCAACCCTGCTCCAGCATCTGCCAGCTATGATGGTGTGCATGTCCTCCTGGTTACTGCAAATGAGTAGTTCTTGATTGCTGATGGTATTCGGCCAAAAAATTCATAGAATTTTCCTTAGGCAGATTGTGTGGAAAGAGGACAGTTTCGACATTTCCTTCTCTGTTACTCTCCAGCACTCCGCACCATAGAGAAGCACAGAAAGTACACAGCTCTCATACAGACTTAATTTGGTGTTTGTGCTGTAATGGGAAGACCTCCAGATGTTGCTGAGACCAGCAAAGGCTGTTCTCGCTTTATTCATTCTGTTGTTAATGCCTTTGCTTGTTCTGCCGTTTGGTGTTAGTATGCATCCTAGGTAAGTAAATGTATGTGTCTGTTCAAACTTCTGGTTTCTTACTGTTATTGGCTCAGGATTGCCCACACTGAGTGTCATGACCTCTGTAATCTTCAGATTGATGTTCAGACTGACTTGCTGGCTATACTTATTCAATCTATTGGTTTTTTCTTGGATGTGTTGATGTGAATGTGCAAGTAGTGTAATGTCATCTGCATATTCCACGTCTTCCAGTGTAGAAAATGTTGTCCATCTAATTCCCTCTTGGACTGCCCTCTGTTGTCTAGCGCATCTCCCAATCTATAACTGTCAAAAAAATGTTGTTGATAAGGGGCATCCCTGTCGTACTCCTGTTTTCACTTTGAAAGTTAAATTACTCAATCCAACACTGCATGTACAGTTAGAATAGAGGCTTTTTATAATGGAAACAATGCAGCTGGGAATTCCATAAGCCCTCAGTATTTTCCATAGACTGTCCCTGTGTATGCTGTCAAAAGCCTTTTCAAAATCAACAAAGTTAATGTATAGCTGTCTCCGCCATTCTGAGCACTGCTCTATGATGTTCCTGAGGGTGAATATATGATGTGCACATCTTCTGTTCTTTCTAAAACACACTTGTTCTTTCCTCAGTTTATGGTCAACTGCTTTTGAAATTCTCTGGATGATTAGCCTGCCTAGTATTTTACTGGGAACTGAGAGGAGAGTAATTCCTCTCCAATTATTGCAGTCTGCAAGGTCTCCCTTCTAGGGCAATTTGAAAATTTTTCCTTTACTCCACTCTGTTGGTGTTGTCTCAGTTTCCCAGACTTGTGCAAATAGTGGTTCTAACAGTTCTGCTGCTAGTCAAGGGTCTGCCTTGAATAACTCAGCATTTAAGTTATCGTGGCCAGGAGCATTTCCATTCTTTAATCCTTTGATTGCCGTGATGATTTCTTCCTTTCGAAGAATGTCTGTATTAACATCTAGATCATTTTCAGCCCCAGGAACATTCAACTGTGTCTCTGGTGGTTCCTTGTTCAGAGTTTCTCTGAAATGCTTTGCCCATCTTGATTCTTGCCCCTGTGCTGTGGTGATGAGATTTCCTTGCTTTTCTCTTACTAACGTTATATTGTTTGCACCTTGTTTTCCACTGATAGTTTTAGCTATTTTGTATACTGTGTTTTGTTCATTTCTCATTGCTGCCTCTTCTGCCTGTCTTGCAATGTCATCCAGAAGTGTCCTTTTGTTGGCACCGGTTTGACGTTTTACTTCCTTGTCCAGCTGACTGTACTGTTCGCTACATATTTCCTTTAACCTGGGAGACTTAGCTTCTGTTTTCTTTCTTTTCCTTCCATGTCGCTATGATGTTTAACATTTCAGGTGTCTTCCAATCTTGTCTCTTTCTTTCCTGGAATCCCAATCATGATTCGCTGTTTTTCTTGTATACTGTTGAGATGGTGCTGAATTTCTGGTCAACATCATCGGTCATTGTTCTTTCTTGGCTTTCTTTCTTTGATATTGTCTCCTCTTTACATCAACCACAGAAGCTTTACAGGTGAGGGGATCATTAAGTTTCATGACGTTATATCTTTTCTGTTTGACTGCAACTGGTCCAGCAGCTCTGAGTTTCACCTTCAGTCTTGCTACTACTAGGTGATGATTACTTCCCACATCTGCACCTCTTCTTACTTTCACGTCTTGTAATGCATGTCTCCATCTGCCACTGATCATTACGAGATGTATCTGGTTTCTGTCCCATTCGTTTGGTGATTCCGTTAACTTGTGCACTTCTTTGTGTGGAAAAAGTGTTCCTGCAATGACCAGGTTGTTAATACTGCAGAAGCTTATTAATTTGTCCCCATTCTCATTTACTGTTCCAATACCACACTGCCCCATTACTCTTTCATTAAAAGTATTGTGTGTTCCAACTTTCACATTGAGGTCTCCCATTACTTTAATGAGATCGTACCTAGGTGCAGTTTCCTTTTCCTTTTGTAGCTGTTGGTAGAACTCGTTCATGACCTCTTTGTCACTGTCGTTTGTTGGTGCATAACATGTACAATTGTGGTGTTGGTGAACCTCCCTCTCAGTCTTGTTCTTATCAGTCTGTTGTTGATGGGTTTTCATTCCAGTAAGGGCCTTTCCATTCCTGTCTTCAGGATAATGGCTACACCTTCGTTGTGCTGACCATCCTCTCTACCAGAGTAAAGTACTGTTTCCCCTGTAGCTGTTTTTATTCTCCCTGTCCCTGTCCATCTGCTCTCACTTATTCCCAGGATATGCAATTTGTAGTTCCTCATCTCTGCTGTGATCTGCCTCAGCTTTCCTGCCTCATTCATAGTTCTGACGTTCCAAAATCCTCTTCTAGTTTCACGTTTAGCAGTCGAGGCACCCGTTTTCTTGCCAATGGCTTCCTTTCAACTCTCACCACTGACAGTCATATGAGCCTGGGACTCCGGGGTCCATCCCGCATCAAAGTTTTTCCATTTGTTGCCGTTTCTGTAACTTGAATGATTTTTTTTCCATAGACAGGGGTGTCGGCCCTGAGCTAAAACCCCAAACCTGGAGGACCAGGGTACCAGCCTTTGTCTGACCCCTACCCACGCAGTAAAAACTCCCACTGGCATAGCTCTGGGGGTTATCAGGGTTCACAAGCTGCCAGTCCACTACAATGTATAGGTGCCACTGATGGCAGAATCACCCTTAGTATCTCTCCCTTATCCATATCCAGTGTCCCCACTATGAGTGCTCTCGAGGCCAGTCTGTCAGCTCTCTCACTGCCATGTACCCCTGCATGACCAGGACAGTAGATCCATGCTAGTTCTTAGAGACTTGAGGATTATATAGATGTTTTCATTTCCTGCCGCAGCCATCTGTTCTAAACTTTTCGAAGCATGGCCAATATAACTGCCCTGGTTGATGGAGTTTGAGACAGCCACCTCAGTGCTGCAGTAACTGCCTATACTTCCATTCTCAGGCTGGAGGTTGTTGTCATGTAGGCCCCCACTCTGTTCAGCAACAACCCTACCCTTTATTCTCGCAGAGAAGCCTCATCCTGATTTCTTACCACACACTACAGACCCATCAGTGTACACAATGGTGTCATCATCCCCAGCATGATCACTTATCAGCTGATTAATCTCCAGCTCTGCTTTTCCATTCAGTTTTCCCCTGACTTACTATGCTCTTCCCCTTTGGATATATTTTCAACCATGGTCCCCTGACCAATCGTAGCCTTTGCCTCATAAACTGAGATATTCAAGAATTTAAAAAAAAAAACTAATGTACTTTTATTTAAAAGGTTTTCCAAGAATGTACATATTCTGATAAAAAAAATTACAAGATTCTGATAATAAATTTATTATTTAATTAGAGAATAATTAAAACTGGTATGTAGAATTGGGCACTATTGGAAACTTTTGAATTTAAAAAAGAAATAAGACTAAGATTTCTGAAGAAATTGAAATTTACAATCATATCATTTTAGATGAATAAAGAAATATAATATATAAAGATCGTTTTAGGATTTATAGTATTCAGAAAGGCTGTTTCTATTTTTCAGTAATCAAAGGTGGTGTATGCACTTCATTTTGTTTGCATTTTTTGTTCAATACCTACAGTTGCCAAAGAATGTTTACAATTTTGTAAACAGTAGCAGTGCATTATGGTATAACTGAATGTGTGGTGTTGATTTTATTTTTGATGGCATTATGTGAATGTTACGTATGTTTGTACACCACAGCGGTCTACTTGTTGGTGGCTTTTACTGATGGGCTTGTAATGCGTGGTAAGAAATCAGGATGGGGCTGCTAACAATGCAGCATTATAAGGAATTTCGCATTCCAATAATATCTGACATCATACTGTAGCACAGTGCTCCGCAACCAGTGTGCAGCGGCACACTAGTGTCTGCCTGGTGTGCCCCAACACCACGAAAGATAATAAGTTGAGTTATCATCATCCACCAATCTATGGGAGTTTTTATTCCTCGGTCGCCCTCAGACTTCTACATTAATGGCTCTAATAAAGACAGTAGTCAGCTGAAGATTTCTGACATCTCCAAACAGTTTTTCGTTGAGATAAGTAAGTTGTTGTCATACTAGTAGCTTTGTGGTTCGATCCCCAGGTGAGGTGGGATTGTTTAGACCGCAAATGGCTCCGGAGTCAACCCAGCCTCATGAATTCGGTACAAGAGCAATGCTGGGAAAGTTAAGGTGGCCAGCATGATGCTGGCCACATCATCCCTAATGTGCCGATGGTCAAGAAAATTTGGGCCTAACACCATATTCCCAATATGCCTCAATGGGCATGTAACGGGATCCTTTACATTCCTTTTATCTTAACTAGTAGCTTTGGGTGGACCCCATCGAGAGTCCGGCACTCTCCTACCTGGCTGGTCTCCTTGGGTAGAGCACCATCTCGCTGAATAATAGCTGTATCTGTCATATTAAGGCGATTTGCGTTGCACTATGTTGTGTGCCTTGTGCAACTGACATCAGCATGCATTTATTTGGGACTGCTTCCCTACCTTTTGGTTTTTCATGACTTCCCTGAAAGGCAGCCATATTGTTTCAGTACAGAACTCGCCGCTACAAAAATGCAGAAAACTACAGAGAAATATTATTTTATCCCTTTTCGGCATCGGTCTCCAGGTTTATTCCTGTCGAGCTGAGAATATTATAAATTTGTTGGCTTGTACTGTTCCTACTCGTCCTTCGATGTTTGCAATCAGTCCTGCTTTTGACCAAGTCTAAAAAAAACAGAAGCCGCTGAAGAACCCGGAACCTACTGAACAGTCTCACTAACCTCTGCAATTAGAAAACTCGGTGAGATAATGGTGAATCATAGGCTTTACTGGTGGCTGGAAAGAAATAAGGTCATCCATGATAGTCAGAAAGGCTTCAGACAAGGTTGCAGAACCGACGAAATACTCTTACATTTTGTGCATACACCCAAAAAAAATAATAAAAAAAAACTTAGATGCATTCCAAGAAGGTAAACACACCACAGTTGTATCATCGGTCTGCAGCAAGCATACAATACCGTGCGGCTCTATGCCAAAATGACAAAAATAATCATACACTGAGAAAATTTACCTCTGGATTTAAGCATTCCTAAATAATAGAAAAATATAAACAAAAGCAGAAGACACTAAATCATTCACAAAATCACACAACAAAATAACGCTGGAGGGGGATTACCATAATGGTCAGCATTAAGTTGCTCCCTCTTTTTCATAAAGTTGACCTCCCACCTTGAAGGTATCAAAAGCACTGTATACAGAAGATCTGTTCATTTGGACAGCAGAAAAATACAACAAACTGGCACCAGCTAAAATAATAGAGTCCTAGCTACTATAGCTTTGTCTTGCAAGCTCTGGAAGCTAAAAATAAACATGTAAAACAAGTGTACAGATTTTTCACTTGGAGCATCCAGGAAAGCAAGAAGGTATACCAACTAAAACTCGACGGACATCTACTTTGGAGAAGAAAATCCAGCTTACTTAGGAGTGGAGCTTGACAGATAGCTACTCCTCAAAACCGTCATGCACAAAATGTAGATAAGGCCATTGAACAACGTGAAACATTTCACAAGCACTAGCTGGGGAGCAGGAAAAGTAAATCTGAGATAGCTATGCCTGGGATATGTCCGATCAGTCATGGATAATAACCGACTCAACTGCAGTCGACAATGAACAAAACCACCAGGCAGAAAAAGTCCAAAACCAAGCTCTTATTTTCATATGTGGTGGTATCAGAACCATGACAGTAGCTGCCTGTGACACCGACACACAAATGGAACTTATGGACAATGACGTAAACATGCTGCCATGGAAATAGAATGCTATGGAGGATTAAGAAAAGAATACAAAACCAGACGGTTGAAAACTAGAAGCAGATTAATCGAAAATCAATCCTGCCAGTATCAACAACTATAGCAGAACAACACTACGTGCACAGACACGAGAAATAATTGAAATTGTATACCCTCGCCTCCATCCCGGTAAGGAATTAAAACTACCCATAATAAAAACAACACTCACAGATAGCATGACAACAAACGATACCAACAACAGCACTAAGACAGATACTATAGAGACTACAGAAACTACTCTAACAGTATTAGAGACATATGCATACACAGAAGACTCTTCCTTCAGTGCCACCATAAAGGCTTGGCTTGAACCTTACGTGAAGTACCCAAATGGCAAAACATTAGAATATGTAAACTACAAGGAGTGTTCAGTACTAATCACTAAGCAGACATTAAAGCAATCAACACCACTTTCCAGCTATACTCAGCAAATTTAAATTTAAAAAAAATCTATAAGACCTCAGATATCATAATCTTCAATGATTCAGAACCAACAATTCAGACTTCAGAAGAATACCTCCAAACTGAAAATAAAGAAATAATACAGCTAGCTGAAACAATTGACAGCGTGCTAACAACATACAACATCAGAGTCACTCTCCAGTGGATACCAGGATACACAGACAAAGGAAAAAAAAGACCCCCTTGTAAAACTAAATGAAGCTTGGTTCAGGTGTATATTCCAGCCAATATGCAGACAACTAAATTAATACTCCAAAACAACGTCAATGAGGAATGGCGCAACTGATGGGCAGAAGATCTATAAGACGTGCCTTGTATAAAGAACCTACTCATCCACCAATAATCATCAGTAACCTACGACATGTGAAGCAGAGCACGATCTTCCAGCTAAGATCATAACCTACAGAAAAACAACAAACACCTAAACAAATTAAACTTCTCCCATGAGCCTAATTGCCACAACTGCGTCCATCCATTTACAGATGACCTGCTCCATACCATACAGTTCAGCGTTTGCTCACTTGCCCAGAACTCTACATTGAAAGTAGAACAGTACTGCTGGGCTCTCTGCAAATTCTTCAACTTGGCGTTGGCTGTGAAAAATAGGACGCGCTCAGCAGCTCTAGTTACACAGCAGTAACAACAACAGAAACCAGCAATCCAATACAAAAAAACTAGGGAGCGTAGTCTCATGATTGCAGCGAATTAAAAAATATTTACCTCATCCACCCACTTATATATCTGGTCACCCCTACTCATAAAGCTGGATCTAGTATAGTGAACTCTCTAACACTTTACTCCCCTGCATTAGTATCTATAAGTAACTACCTATGCATTTACCTTTTTCATGAACAAGTATCATATTGTGCCGGGAAATTCTGAAGGACACTTAAGTGTGCTGTGAAGCAAAAAAGGTTGCGGAGCACTGCTCTAGCAGATGATGGACAAGGGGACAAAAAGAGAGACTTTTAGCTTTTGGGCATTCTTTCATGTGTGTTCAAGCTCTAAGTGTATGATGGATAAATGCTGTCTGAAGTGTATCTGTTACAGAATGTGTATTCCTAAGGACTGCCAGAGATGTCTAGTTGAGTAAGGAAAGTATCTATTGAATATTTGCAGCTTTTCATGGTTTGCTGATAGGTCTGAGTGAAAGACCATATCACAACGTATATGGAGACACCTAGATATTTACTCATATTCTATGCTGATAAAGCTAGATCATATTGAGTATTATAATAATGGAACCTGCGTCAATCTGATGAATAATGGAGTTCGATTTTGATGTCAATAAAATTGTCATATCGTTACATTCATTCATTCATAACCCTCCACACTCCCAAAGGAGCATAGGCCTTCAACAAACACATGCCAAGTCCTCCTGTCCCGTGCTATCATCTCAAGTTCTTTCCATGTTCTCCTCATCATTTTCACCTCTGTTTCCAACTCTCTTCTCCATGTACTTCTTGGTCTTCCTCTGCCTCTCTTGCCCTGGGGGTTCCAGAACAAGGACTGCCTTGTAATGCTATCAACAGGTTTCCTCAGTGTGTGTCCTATCCATCGCCATCGTCTTCTTCTCATCTCTTGTTCCACTGGCACTTGTCTAGTTCTTGTCATCAGTTCCACGTTGGTAACCTTGTCATACCATTTTAATCCCTCTATTCTACGCAAGCACCCATTTATGAAAGTCTGTAGCTTTTTGGTTGTTGTCTTTGTTGTTCTCCATGTCTCCGAGCCATACAATAGGACTGACTTCACATTTGAGTTGAAAATTCTTATTTTCGTGTTGGATCCGATTTCTCTTGATCTCCATATATTTCCCAATGCAATGAAAGTTCCTCTTGCCTTTTGTATTCTTATTTTGATATCGCTGTCTGTCCCTCCAACTTTGTCTATATTACTGCCAAGATATGTGTATGATTCTACATCTTGAATTGGTGTTTCTTCAAGTTCAACCCTGTTATCATTACCTGCATTTATTCTCATTATTTTTGTCTTTTCCCTGTGTATTTTCAGACCCAATTGCTGTGACCTCTCATCGAGTGTTTTCAATTTGTCCTGCATCTGATTACGGTTATGGGACAGAAGAGCCAAGTCATCAGCAAAATCCAGATCATCCAACTGCTTAGTCAGAGTCCACTGGATTCCATTTCTGTTGTGTGTTGTCGATGATCTCATAACCCAATCTATTGCCAGCAAGAAAAGAAATGGAGACAAGAGGCATCCCTGTCGCACTCCTGTTCTTATCCCACACGGTTCTGTAAGCTGTCCTTCGTGAAGAACTCTGCATGTCATGTCTTCATATGTTTTCTTTATTAAATTAATGATCTTCAGGGGAACTCCATAATGCCTCATCAATTTCCAAAGTGATTCTCTGTCTACACTGTCAAATGCCTTTTCGTAGTCCACAAATCCGATGTATAGTGGTGAATTCCATTCCAGACTTTGTTCAACTATTATTCTCAAAGTGGCTATCTGGTCTGTACAAGATCTGTTTTGTTTAAAACCTGCTTGTTCATCTCTCAGTTTCTTGTCTATGGACTCTTTTAATCTCTCAAGGATAATCCTGTTTAATACTTTTCCTGGCACTGACAGTAACATTATTCCTCTATAATTTGTGCACTCTTGTAAATTTCCCTTCTTAGGCAACTTAACCAGATATCCTTCCTTCCATTCTGCTGGTATCTCTTCCTTTTCCCAGACTTTACCAAGTAATTTATATAACATCTCTGTAGCCGTGTCGATATCTGCTTTGATGGCCTCTGCTGGAATGCCATCAGGTCCAGACGCTTTTCCCTCTCTTAGAAGCTTTATGGCTTTCTTTATTTCTTCCTCCGTTGGTCTTTCACCGTTAATTTGTAGCTCTTCTTCTGCTGGCTGGATGTCCGGCGGGTTTTGTGGAGCTGGTCTATTGAGAAGGTCCCCAAAATATTCTGTCCACCTCTTCATTTGCTCTTGTATATTGCTGAGCAGTTTCCCATTCTTGTCTTTTATGAGGCAACTTGTTTGCTTGTATTTCCCTGTTAGCTTCTTTGTGCTGCTATACAGTTCTCTCATATTTCCTTTGGCTGCAGCATCTTCTGCCTCTCTTGCCAACTCCTCAATATACTTCCTCTTGTCTCTTTTGATACTTCTTTTTACTTCTTTGTTTGCTTCTGTGTACACTTCTTGAGCCTTGGCTTTGGAGCTTCTAGTGTGTTACCGGGGCCCGAAAGGGGAGCAAAGAATAGTAACACTGTCCCCTACCAAGCATGTCATAAAAAGCGACTAAGGAGGGTTGGGCATGGGGCCGGTTACACCATCCTGTAAAAAAATTTAAACCACAAAAAACTTCAACAAATATGGACAAGTCAAATAAAGAAAATAAAACACAGCCATCCATATCGTTACAGGGGAGTTCTTATTGAAAGTGTGGGCCTCTCTGCTAGGCTATAGGCCAGTGTGATGGAGTTACTGTGATTTTATTTTCAACAGGCCCCATTTTTCTTCTCTGTAACTGTTTGAGTTTAGTCTTATCTCGGTAATTAATTGAGTTTTCAGGAGGGATTACTGTAGGGTTTAAGTTTATACTCGCACCAGTTTTCTTTTCTCTAAAGGGTTTGCGTGCAAGTAGACGGATTTGCTTTGTTAAAATAATCGAGGTCATTTTTATTGTATTTACTAGGAATTGTAGTTATTTTAGGCTGGGTAGATTTTTCAGCTCGGATAAAGCCGGAAAACCCGCACCTACCCAGGTAAATCGGGAGTGGGGGTGAAAAGCACCTACTCAGGTACATAAAACTGGCACTAGGATCGAATTAAAGTTAATTTTGCTCATGCAGTCGATGCAACATGACGCAAGTTTGGACGCATGGTAGCAGTTATAACATGAGTCATGCATGGCCTGCGTTATCATTGGGGGATTTCAATAGTTTATGAAATGCAGGAATATTATTGGTTTAAGAGCGGCGCCAAGCGATGACATAGGGCGTGGGTTCTGGCGTGGGGGTCCCTTGAATAAATAACAGGAAAATCATTAGCGGCTCTCTTTTGTCTCCAGAAAATTCAGCCGTGTAAACAAAGTCAGATTCGCTTGCTCTTAAGTGAGATATTCAATTGGGTATGTTCATATTTTAATTTAGCATAGTACTTATAATTCGTTTCTTAATAGAATCTTAGCACGATAACGTAGTTTCTCTTCTGGGAGTTAAATTAACTTTTATAAAAACGAAAGTGCCATCAATTACTATCTTGGCGAAATAATATAAATGTAAGTTTGCATATAATGTTTTTCTAGGATAAGCTAGTTCGATCTGTGGTTGATGTGGCAATCTGTGATATTATCCATGTGAGTATAGCGTTTATAAATGCAGGCGCTCTGTCATAGGTAATTGGTAGACTGTGAAAATCGCAATGCGATTATGATTGGGGCAGAGTAGATACACGGGCGTAATTGTGTATTTTAGTTAATTGGGTATTACTTTGTTATGTAGTCAGAAGACAGGGGTGTAATTAATATTTCCTCATCTTTTGATTTATAATATTTGCAGCGTAAATACGCTTGCGAAATTAATTGTATAAGGTAAAGTCTGTAGGCTATAACCTACTGTAATTGTGAGGTCCGATATAGGTAACCTCTAGTTATTATAATATTTGCAGTTTAAATACACTAGCGTATTTGTGTACGTTATTTTGTTGTGCAACACATTGTTGTGTACTCAACAGGGGAATGAGGGGTATTTAATTTCTGAGATGGGATTTCATTTTCCTAGAGATTTATATATATATTTAACTCTAAATAAAGAGTAGTGTAGTTAATTTTACTGAGTTGGTGTAGCAGATGCTGTATATAATCTTGTAATCGATTGAACGGTCCTAGATCAGCATGTAAAATTAAGTAGGGCTTAGTATTTAATACAGGAGTTTCGTTTCAGTGTATGAATGTTGTGACGCTGAAGCTAGACATAAATAACAGATTTAGGTCAGCCCGTGTCTGGAGTTTATTATCAGACTGAGTTACGTTGGGGGGGGGGGGGGGGGGGTACCAGTGTATGGTAGGCTGACCTTTGAGTGAAATAATTGTTTATCGCTGGTGTGACAATAGCGCAGGGGAGCTGTATTGAGTTAAGGGGAGAGTTATTTATTTACGGGAGTTATGTGTTAGAGATGAATATATTTTAATGTGTAGTATAGCTGTTGTTATTATTTTGTCTACAGCAGTTTCACAGCACAAAAGGGGGGTTGAAACCAGCCCTTACAAGTTACCAATGGCAAATTTGTCATCTCAGGAGCCGAGTGCTCGAGATATCGCCAGAGGTGAAAGAACCGAGACGTTCCCTTGCGGTGAAGAAACAAATTCTTCAGAGGGAAACTGGTTCTAGAAATCAGAAGCTCTAAGCTCGCTAAAGCACATTAGATAGGCGCGTCGCCTAGTGCTCATCAGAACGCCATAATAAAGCCTTGAATCTATTTACCGCCATTGGCTATCACATATTGTCATAGTGAACCAGACCCTCTATCAGTACAACAGAAAAGAGATAGGGAAATCATACTTTTCCACCCAGCCACGCATCAGATCCTCAGAACGTGACAGCAGCGTAAGAGAGTCACTGAGTCTTAAGCCCAAGTCATCTACAGCCATATTCAAGAAGGGAGATAGGGTTAACATTCCTTCTGAATGCTTTAGAGTGGAGAGACAGAAGTGATAAAGAGTTAGTAAAACCAGAGCCAAGGACAGCTTCTGAGGTTATTGAAGAAGTCAGTTTGTGGACCAGATTTGTGATCTGCAGTACAGGACTTTGGAAAGTTCAAGGCAGAGTTTGTGTAGACAGTTCATTAGGTCTACAGCAGGACAGTGGTGCTCGAATTTAATAATTTAGAATAAGATAGGTAGGAGTGGTGGCTCGTGAGTTGAGCCCCGCCTATTTCATTGAGTATAATCCTTGATTCTTTTTCCCATGCAGGTTGAATGAGTGGGTGAAAGGGTTGAGTTTTTAGTATCTGTCATTTTAACATTGGTTTTGTTCTTTTCAGGTGTGCGACCATGCACGTTATTTATTTTTGATATGTACTTTATTTTATTGTGTAAATAAACTATAAACTGTAGTCTGGATCAGTCTCTTTCTATAACGATACTGTACGTATATATATTTGTCGGTATAGTGTGTCTGTGGGCTTTAACTAAACATTATCTCATTTAGTAGTAGTCAGAGGTGGTGAGTCTATAGCTATTACATACGTCAGAAGTGGCGAGGGAGAGTCAATCTCGGTTCTCACCCTCGGAGCCAATAGTCTCCATCTGTCCACATTCACTATCATTTCTCATCTAAATCTATCTTCTCAGTCTTTCTCATACTAGGGTCTTGTCTATACAGTCAGACACACTCTAAACTTAAATCCACTTCGTGACAGCCAGATTAAACTAACATCCATCATACCATTACATACAAAGATGAAGAAGATAGTGAGCACCACAGTGAAGAAGGAATATTCTGATTCTTTTTAAGTTCATGCGGTTCCTCCAAAAAATCTATTTGAAGGTAACAATTTGGTCTTTCTAGTTCTTCAACATGGATGATTCTTTCTCCGCTCTTTAAAAATAATACAGCTGTTAAAGCCATATCAAGAAAATAATGAACATAGAGGTTTTCCAAAATGTTTTTGTTTTCCTTAGAACATGATATTTATTTATTAATTGGTCAATTGTATCCACCCTGCCCACCAATCAATACCCTTTAGCTCCCCAAGGAGCACAGGCCCTCAACAAACACATGTCAAGTCCTCCTGTCCTGTGCCATCCACTCAAGTTCTTTCCATGTTTTCCTCATCACTTTCACTTCTGTATCCAGTCCTCTTCTCCATGTGTTTTTCTGGTCTACCTCTGCCTCTCTTTCCCTGGGGAATCCATAACAAAGACTGCCTTGTAATGCTATCAACTGGTTTCCTCAATGTGTGTCCTATCCATCGCCAGCGTCTTCTTCTCAACTCTTGTTCCACTGGCACTTGTCTGGTTCTTGTCATCAGCTCCACATTTGTGACTGTCATACCTTCAGTCCTTCTATTCTAAGCAAGCACCCGTTTATAAAAGTCTGTAGCTTTTTGGTTGTTGTTTTTGTTGTTCTCCATGTTTCAGAGCCATACAATAGGACTGACTTGACATTTAAGTTGAAGATTCTTATTTTTGTGTTGGATTTGATTTCTCTTGTTCTCCATATGTTTCCCAATGCAATGAAAGCTTTTCTTGTTTTTTGTATTCTTATTTTGACATCACTGTCTGTCCCTTCAACTTTGTCTAATTACTGCCAAGAAAAAAAGTTGCAAACTAGTGTAAAAATTATTTTAAAATAACCTTGATGAATATAAGACTACATAACTACATCATAAGCCAAAGCAAATGGGGAGCCTTGGGTATCCTTGCCACAGTAACTTTAAATTCATATGTATATAGTGTTTCAGCAATGCCACCATGAGCGACCGCCTCAAAATCCAACTTAGAACAATAAAAGTACAAAACTAGGTAGAGGGAATCGTTACTTGAGCAATGAAATCAACACCTATGAATGAAATGAATAAGCCATCAAAACTACAGTCCACAAGTGACAGAAGAGATTACAGGGTTCTATAGGAGGCAGACAAATGTAAAAGGCTCACAAACAACCCAACGAATGACAGAATGAAAGGATTTGGTCAAGGCAGAATCCATATAAGCTCCTTTGGACAAAAAGCAAAAGAGATTGCCTGACAGTGCACCAGACCTAGCACAGTACAACACCCACAACAACTAGCAGTCCACCACTTAAGAGAACAAGGTTCCCAGAGCTGATCGACAGCATACCAGAAGTAATTAAAAAATGGCAGTCAAACAGATGCAGTAAGGAAACACCTGGCTATGGAATACATCAGAAAGATGAACCCATCCACAGAATGCACCCACATCTATACAGATAGATCAGGAACAACAGCTACAACAAATGAAGGTGGAGGTGTTATACATAAAATTAAATAACAGGCAAGAAATATATATCTCACTGGCCATTGGAAAATTCTAAAACAACTTTCAAGCGGAGGCTGAAGTACTAAAAACAGCCGCCATTCCATCATAGAAAATAAAGATTTTGCTAGAGATAAGATAATGCTCCTGTCGTCACAGTGCACAAGAACAATTAAAAACAATGAATCAGACAGCCTGGCAAGATGTCCTAATAAAAACCAGCTATTGAATTCAAACAAGTAAAAGTACAGTTGATCCCTGCCCACTGTAATATATGTGGAAATGACAAGGCAGATAAACTTGCCAAAGAAGAAGGAAAGAAACTCCAAACAGAGGACAGAGCTACATATGAAGAGATAAAAGCAATAACCAGGATATCTATAGAGAAAAATGGTATAATGGAAAAATGACTCAGGCTCCAATACTGCAGAACCATACTACAGATTACCAAGCAGAGACCAAGTGATCATTTTCAGAAAAAATAAAAATTTACATACACAAGAAAATAAACTAATAAATGCAAAATGTAAAAAACTGGTCTTTTTTATAAAAGTTTGTCCAATTTTGTACATGATTTGAGAAAATTAGACGAATCTCAATGCTAGGGAGAGATTTACAAATATTGAAGGACAGTATACTTTCAAAGTTCTCATTACTGCAAAGCTTTGCATCAGTGCATCCTCATCTTGGACATAAACCCACACAACACACCATACACCAATACTGGAAATATATGCATACCTGTGTATAATATTACAGTGGAGGAGCACTGAGAGACACACTGACAGTGTAGATTGGACATCAGTGTGGTAACACTTAAAATATCACATCATCATTTCACTATCCACATAGGCTCACTATGCTGTTTTACTAACTACATTATTTATATCTCATCTGTGTGCATGTGAACTGTCTTTCACCATCATTACATTTTGTTTTCTTCTAACCCTATATATGTATATATTTAAATGATAAACTCGATAACTGTTTTGATCATCATCTAGTTAGTTAATGTATCACTCGTGCTGTCAGTGTTAAATATTTACATATAAGTAAAATTCTACATTTAGATGAGGTTGGGGGGGCTCTTTCTTAATCAAGATCTAAGGGTAGAAGCTAAGGTCAAGGGGAAATAGAACACTTTCCATAATTTACTAGAAAACACTATCTAGAGAGCTTTCGCATTTTCTTCTTCTTGTCCTATCTCGAATAGGTCTCTTTCTTTCTCAACAAGCCAATTTCTAGAGATCTTGATAACATTCCATAAGCCATCCCCATTGACAACTACTGTTGTAGTTGCACCAATATACGCTTATGACAAGGGCCTGTGAATGTTTTCATACAGGATTTCTTCATGGATAAAAACCCATGTGGTTTCAGAGAATTCTATAAGAGAACACAATATGACAACACCTGCTTCAAAAATAGAACACTTTAAGAAGTGACAAAAGTTTAGATTATTGTGCTTGCAACTTCATTATGTGAGAGAATCACTTCATAAATTATTATAAAAAACAATATGATCGCTCTTTGCTTCTCATGGAACAAAGAAAGTACAATCTTTTACTGATGGGAGGAAAATTTATGAAACACTGTTTTGCTGACAGTTGTGAAACAGGTTTTAGGACTAAGCTACATCTTTCCACTGCAAAGTCTTCAGACAATACTAGACTGGTAGCATGTATAATCTTGTTGAACATGCTACTATTTCTGCTTGTACCTACGTCTATCTTTCCTTTCAGTCATTTCTGACTATAGGAGCGTACTCCTGAAAATTTTGTGGCACGAGGTTGGGCACTTGAATAAAGAGGTCGAGCTGTTGGCTATGCAACATGCCTCTGCTGATATAGTCAGAGGAATGGTCTGTCCGTTACAGTCTAACACCAGAATATACTGTACAACCATATGAAATACCATATGTCCTTGATTTATGCTATACCTCATGTCCTTCTTGATCAAAATCAATGATGATAGGTTTTGAACTAATAAAAGCGCTCTTTCCATGAGGGTTGAAGCTTGGTAAGCATGTATTAGCTCTAGAATTGCCAGAGTTATCCAAGTAGGCTTGTACCTACAGGTGATACTAGATTACAGATAAGTGTATCAAAGATGTCAAAGGCAATTTTTGTTACCAAGGTGTTTTAAGCTCCTTTAATGTTTGATTTACCATGGCTACTTTTTTAACCCTCTTCCAATAAATTAGCTTTTGGTTCAGAATTTCACCTCGCGAAGGATGCCTTTTAAATTTAACATCAAAATTGAAGAAAACAGTGTTACAGAATGATTCAGAAGGAGTTAGATCGATGGGATGGCAAACATCTTGAAGTTAACACAATAAAGACAGCACACCAGCCTACATTATATGCACCAGTATTCAGCCTCAACTGAGATGCTTGTTTGCTTCAAAAAGGAGCAGAAGAAGCTTATTTATATGCTTACCGATTACATCTTTCCATATATCTGTCTGTGTTACTTCATGCCATTCTGATCTCTTCCTGTCCATGCTTCCAACTGTCTGGGAATTAATGTCTGAATCTTTAGAGACACTAGTCCAGTAACATTCCTGGATAACATGCAAACAAAATCATAGGTTATGTGAAGGATTTCTGCAATCACCACCAACCAATACTTTTATCACCAGGTTCAACTTTGAGACAGTGAACAGTTTCAGTATGTTTGAAGTATATTTGTATAAACAACAAAGTCTGGTCTATACCATTAAATAATTTCTCACTGTCCACAAAGATGATGTATAAATGTGCCTGAAATTATAAAATTTGTTTCCTGTTCAAAATTCTGCTTGTTCTTCCAAGAGTTTGTTTATCTAAAGCTTCTTTCACATGGTATAGCGTCACTCGGGTCAGAATTTTGTTGAGCCACTGCCAAGTTTTATGCCTCAGGTTTGCTGTGATTTGTTGAAAGTCTATGCTCTTTAGGGAGCTGAAAGGTAATGATTATCTTCCACTCATTTCCTTGTGATTTAAATACGGCTAAATATAGCTTGATATTTTGTTATGCCCTGTTTACGTTAAGTTTTTCTATTACCACCACAAGGCCCCTGATGGTGCCTGCTTATGGACCAGTTTCCACAAGATATAAACCATTTTTTAATCTCCTGCATACCAGTATGCTCAATAGACTAGCTCCTCTAAATCCCCCAGACACCCAGCCAGAAGAAGTTGAGCTACAGATTAATTGTGAAAGACCACTGAAGACAGAAATAAAGAATGCCATAAAGCTTCTTCAAGATGGAAAAGTGGTCCAGATGGCATTCCAGCAGAGGTCATCAAAGCAGATGACTGCTACAGAGATTTTCTACAAATTACTTGCAAAAGTCTGGGAGAAAGAAGAAATATCAGCTGAATGGAAGGAAGGATATCTGGTTAAGCTGACTAAAAAAGGAGGTTTATAAGAGTGTACATATTATACAGGAATATTGTTACTATCAGTGTCATGAAAAATATTAAACTGGATCATACTGGAGAGATTAAAAGAGCCCAAAGACAAACAACTGAAAGATGAACAAGCAGGTTTTAAGCAAAACAGATCCTGTACAGATCAAATAGTCACATTAACACATTAACTACCGAATTGAAAAACACACTGTGGCCGAATAGAATTTTTCCCCATTTTCATCCTGTAGGTGTTTGCACAAAGTAAGCTGTAGTTTTCGTAATTGTTTACAGATTTTTTTATGAATTACGTGTCATTTTAAAGATAAATGAATGTACTATTACAATAAACACCGGTTGTAACTCTAATAGAGGTTGTTGCTATTTAACGGCCCTCCGATGGCCGAGGACTTGCAATATTTTCACAATTATAACTGCTTGCGCCCCATCTCTATCAAACTCACAATTTCAATCAATGTGCACACCGTTTTTACTCTTGTCCTCGTCGCTAGATCTATCAGTCAATTGTTGAAACACGTTTTTATCCTATTCATGTTGACAGAGAATCGCTTTGGAAACTGATGAGGCATTATGGAATTCCCATGAAGATTATTAATTGAATAAAGGAAACTTATGAAGACATGACATGCAGAGTTCTTCAGGAAAAACAACTTACATAACCTTTTGGGGTAAGAAAAGGAGTGTGACAGAGATGCCTGTTGTCTCCATTTCTTTACTAGATTGGGTTATGAAAACACCAACAACACAACAGAAGTGGAATCCGACTAAACAGCTGGATGATCTAGATTGTGCTGTTTTTTTTGTTTTTTTTTTTAAGTATCTCGTACAACCCTCGATGGTTTATAATCAGGACATTGTTATGATTAAAATCATAACATCTACGATATCGATAGGGCTTGTTTATTGCCTTGTTTGTTGATATGCATTTCCTGGGAGACCACCGGAAGTACGTCATTGTCTTTTGGACATTTATTGGCAGACGACTTGCCGGCTTTTGGTAGCAGAAATAAACCATGCTTAGAGGCCATTCCTGTGTGTTCCATGTTAGGGAACGGATGTACTTTTGACAGCTCATAAATGTGTACTCTTACCATAGAGTTATCAAAGTGTTTTACAGCTAGATTGTCCTTATGATTTAGGGAGTCTAGTCTGGATGAATTTATATTATAATAATCGAATGCTGCCTGATGTGGAATGAGACAGAAATATTGAATAAAGTGTGCAGCTACATGTCAAAAACATTGTGTTCATAGTGGACTGAATAGCGACAGATTTTTAAGACTGGCAATGCCATGCCATGTTCTTATCTGATTAATTAATGCTTGTCAAGTGGAGCGTGTTTTCCGCGTAATAAACTGTTTCGTCATGTCCTAACTGGCATTGAAGATTTCTTTGCTGTGGAAGTTTTAAAAAGGTACTGTATCAGTTATATTAAAAATGGAGACCGGCATATGGAAATGCCGTGGTTAATCAGTTCAAGTAAAACCTTCGTTATGAGGTGGACCTCTCGTAGAGATCAAGTATCTACTCAACAAATTTAACCCATAACAGACATACATTGTGATAAATTCAAGACTAAAATCAGATTACTGATATTCAAATATAGTATCTTCCTCTGCCATCACTCAGTCCACTTATAGTAAATCAATTACAAAATTGTGTGAATCAATTTGTGCGATACCTCCTTTTCAAGAAACAAACAATAAAAAATAAAACAACAAGCTAATGCAAACAAGAAAAAAACAAAAACAAAGTAAAGTCTCTCACAACTGACCTGCTGTCAACAAGGTGTAAGGGGGTGAGAAAGCCTGGAGATGTCCGATATTACAACAAATTCAACAATCATATGCCATCACCTACACAATTATTCTATTAGAATACCCCCTTATCCTCAAACCATAATTGATCTTTATATATTAATTTTAGTTCTTGTTATATACTGTTTTACTATATTGTGCAACTATCTAGGTCTATCTATTCTCAACACCTGTTCCACATTTATAGATGAACTGCATGCCTGCAAATGATCTAATATTGGTTTTCTGTTATTCATACTTCCTACATTTTAGCAGGAAATGCTCTATATTATTTTTCTCTATACATTCTGCACCGTAAGGTTCTTCTATTCTAAAATATCCTACTCCTAGATGCAGTCTAAGAAGTTTCTTACTGCAAGGATGTTTTAGTTCTCTAGATACCTGACACGTTCTCGTTGGAGTCTTGAACAATTTATATGCATGTCTGACCTTCAGGCTTCCATCCCACTCTGTCCATTTATCAGTTATTATTCATTTAATTAAGCTTTTGATCTGTTTTACTCATCCCTACATTTATTTGGTTTCTATTATTTCTATTTTTCTTAACTTCTTTACCTGCCTTTTCATTTCCTTCTACGCATCATGTGAAGGTATCCAAGCTATAATACAGAACATCCTCTGGAGTACAGGTAAGTATTTGTCTGTAATATTTCTTCAGCTATATCAGGTCTACTGCATTCTCGTAAGTTTCTTATAGCTTGAATAGCTGAAAGTGAGTCTGTTAATATTGTTAATTTATAAGGAGGGTTGTTAAAGAATATTTCCAGAGTTTTCATAATTGCAACCATCTCTGCCATGAAAATAGATGTAGTATCAGTTATACTATATCCTTTCGCCATTTGCAACACGGTAATATAAATTCCTTTCCCCAAATTTGTTATCTTTTCTCTTAGATCCATCTGTGTATACTGTAATACTTTCCTTTGATATTTGTTGAATATATTTCCAGGCTTTGTGTTTGATAGAGACCATATCAGTTGTTTTATTAATTATGTCTGCCAAGTAGTAGTCTGTATCTGGTTTTTTGAGTTCCCAGGATGGTACAATCAGCTTGTAAATACTACTATTATTAACTGATGCATTTAGGTTATCCAATTGTACTAGTTCATCCATGCATTTCAAACCTGTCAGGTACGAGTATCTACTGGCATTCATAAACCTATTCTGAGTTGTGAATTGATATCTAGGAAATGCTGGAAAAGCGGGATGAGTCTTGTCCAACCTAATTTTGGTCCTGTGATTTAGTCTTAGTTCCTTTCTCTGAAGTTTTAAAGGGAGGATTCCTAAGGCCACCTCCAGAGCACCCCTTGATGTTGATCTGATTGTTCCTGCAATTGTACATAACGCTTGGTGCTGAATTCTATCTAATTTAATCTTGTGACTATGTGCTACAGAGTCATATACTATGCTTCCATAATCAATTTTGCCTCTACTGAAAGATGTTCCATAACCATAATCAGATGCAAGGCAAAATGAAAATACTCAATCAGAGGTCACAGCAAGTGGGTCTGAAAATACACAGGAAATAAAAAAACAAAGATAATGAGAATAAATGCAGGAAATGATAACAAAGTGGAACTGAAAAAAAAAACACCACCGCAAGATGAAGAATCATAAACATATCTTGGCAGCAATATAGACAAAGTTTGAGGGATAGACAATGATATCAAAATAACAATACAGAAAGCAAGAGGAGCTTTCACTGCACTGTCAAATATATGGAGATCAAGAGAAATAAAGTCCAACACAAAAGAAAGAATCTTCAACTCAAATGTCAAGTCAGTCCTCTATATGGCTCTGAAACTGGAGGAGCAACAAAAACAAACAAAATACTAGACTTTCATAAACTGATGCCTGCGAGTAATAGAAGAATTAAAAGGAGGACTGGGAGATAGATACGAATCTTCACCTAATCAACAGTCCCGATGACAACCCCAGTTTTTACTCCAGAAGATTGCACACTATTTCCACTCCAGATCTAGCCTTTTCCACAAGGGACATCATACACAAAAATGACAAGACATGTGCTTGATAGCTAGCAGATAGTTACCATAAACCAATAAAGCTAGTCATAAATACAGAATTTGTTCCGCAGGAAGTAAAACTACTTCCTCAACGGAATTATGAATGAGCTAAAAGGGACAAGGTTACAATGTTGACAGATAGGTTTTGTGAAACAGCACAGCAATAAAGACTCGATGATCGAAAGCCTATACAAAGCCATACTTCAAGCAGCCACTGAATCCATTCCCAGAGGGGCAAGAAAAGATTACAAACCTTACTGGACTAAAGAACTTCAAAGGCTGGAAGATGAAGTAACAGAGGTCAGAAACAGCAGAAAGAGAACAATCAAATGAAGCAAACATCTTACTCAAAGCCAACACTACAAAATACCAAAAGACATTAAATAAAACAACAACAGACTGCTAGGGGGAAAAAAAAAGAAAATCTAAACTTAGATAAAGATGGCAATAAGCTATGGAAACTGGTTAGTCTTGAACAATGAAGGATCTCATTACAAACAAATTGCACTCAAACAAGGTGACAATATGCTTACAGACAAAAAAGCTGCAAATGCATTTATAGAACACTTTGTAGTGCAAATCACACTGAAAAAAGAACCAAATGGTTACAGACCAATCAGCCTACTAAGCTGTGTGCGAAAACTGATAGAGTGCATAATTAATACCAGACTGATGTGGCACCTGGAAAGCAAAAACTTATTAACCCCTCAATGAGCAGGATTCAGACAACACAGATCCAATGAAGATGAATTCACATATTTAGCTCAGGAAATTGAAGATGCCTTCCTAGAAAAAAAAAACACACGCTAATGATTTGGGTAGATTTAGAAAAAGCTTTTGATAAAGTGTGGAAAGAGGGTTTGAAAGTCAAGATGAACAGAAGTGGTGTGTGTTGGCGAATGTACAAATGGATTGGCCACTACCTTCAGAATAGAACTGCAAGAGTACAGCTACAAGGAAAGACTAAAGCTACAAGGAAAGACTAATAAAAAGTTTATATTAGAGCAGGGGGTCCCCCATGGGGGTGTCCTGTCACCTATAATGTTTCTTTCATACATAAATGACATAACAGAAAATATTCCCCCAAAAAAACCCACAATGCATCCTTTGCAGATGACTTTGCCTTGTGGATCTCTGAAGAGTATATCACTACTGCAAACATTCAGATGCAACGAGCACACTGGAAGAGTGGGCCAAAACATGGCTCATGAAGATAAATGAATTGAAAACAAATACACAGTATTTTCCCTCTCGAATAAACCACAGAGCTCCAAACTAGTGCTAAATGAAGAAAATCTACATTTAAAGAAAATCCAAACTACCTAGGCATTACTTTTGATTGCCGTCTGACTTGGAAAAAAACAAGTTGACAGAAACTGAATGAGAGCAAGGCAAAGAATGTTAATTATGAAAAAACTTGCTGAAACAATTTGGGGTGCAGATGAGAGAGTGCTAAAGACGTTATACACTGGGCGTGTGAGAACATTCCTAGAGTATGGCACTGCAGCATGGGCAACAGCAATAAAGTCAAATTTTGATAAAATCAGCATACTCCAAAATCAAGCAATGAGAATTATAACGGCAGCATGAAGACAACACCTATTTTTAAAAACTCGAAAAGATTACATGCCCCCAGCCAAGAAAAGATAGAAGAAAAAGCAGGGCTCAGCTACAAGCTGAAAAATTCAAGAGACTAACAGACCATCCAATGTGCCATAGAATGAATGCTCTGAGAAGGCAAAGACATGATGCAACCGTATAGACCAATAAATTCTGAAAAAGCTCACTTGAAACTGACCAAAATAATTTATTTACATATCCAACATGTTGCAACGCAAATATTACTTCTCTGAAAATCCTTAAACACAACAATATCATTAAAGCTACTTTATAAACATTTTACATACCTTAAAGTCTGTTTCCTGCTTTAATTCTGTAAATAGACCTGTGGCATTAGTTTCCATATTTCTTTCAAGCTGAAAGCAACGAAGGATTAAAACGGTATGACAAGGTTACCAACATGGAACTGAGGACAAGAACTAGACAAGTGCTAGTGGAACAAGAGATGAGAAGAAGACGATGGCGATGGATTGGACACACACTGAGAAGACCTGTTGATAGCATTACAAGGCAGTCCTTGTTCTGGAACCCCCCAGGGCAAGAGAGGCAGAGGTAGACCAAGAAGCACATGGAGAAGAGAGCTGGAAACAGAGGTGAAAATGATGAGGAAAACGTGGAAAGAACTTGAGATGATGGCACGTGACAGGAGGACTTGGCATGTGTTTGTTGAAGGCCTATGCTCCTTTGGGAGTGGAGGGTTATGAAAGAATTAGCTTCCATATTTCTTTCAAGCTGAAAGCAACGAATGAGCATGTGACAGGTTCATTTTAAGACCATTAAGATACACTGCACATTTTTATTTTAACACCTGAATACAGTTGACATTCAAAAATCCGGCCATCTATAATCCGGTTCCTTCAGATTTCCGGCATGGATTTCGGAGCGCATTTTTTAATTTACCGAGTTGGTGCGCCACTGTTTGACTTTAGTTGAATTAAAACTCTGTAGAACTATTTTATTCAGTTGAACTAAAATTCTGTAGAACTGTTTTATTTAGTTGATGAACATTAATATTTCATTTGCTTTTCATTTAGTTTTTAATTTTCATTCTTTAAAGGACTGTACAGGTAGTCATTTTCTGTTAAATATATACAGCACATATAACCATAAAAAATCCAGCATTTTCAACAATCCGGCACTCCTCAGGTCCGGAGGTTGCCGGATTTTTGAATGTCTACTGTACCATTAGCGCCAAGCAATAATCATTGTGAAATGATAGGGCCTAAACCAGGTGCATTAACCATAAAATGGCACATTACTCAGATGTGCCATTTTTTCCTTCATTTATTGTCAATATTTATGTGACCCACATCTTCCTCCTGTCACCACATCTTTCACATCACAGTGAACACGGTCAAATTATCTCCTGAATTAAAACAAAACAAAAAACACAATGAAAATGACAGCTCAGTCCTGACTCACTCTCACTGTACCGAGACACAAGTAAATCACTGTTAGACAAGATTTTAACTCTTAAGACTGAAGCAATGCTCAAAGTTTTGGTCTGTTTAGACACCTGTGCTGGAGCAACATTGACCTAAATGATTCATGTTTACCAATAATAATAGCCCCTTCAGTCATAACTAACTATGGGAATGAGCCACTGAGGTGACATCCCTCATCTGTTTATTTTCCTGGTGTTCCTTTCAAAGTTTTCTCTTCTCTTCTGCTTGCCGTGAGAGATTCTTTTCACCCAATCTGAGGTGGTGCCATAGAGAGCATCGCCATTTGGTGTGAACGGCAGCTTCTTGCTCCCAGGTTGCTGGATTTATGTCCAGTGCCCTCTCATGCATACATCTTTGAACCTCTGCTGTGATCGCCCAACTGCTCTTCACCATCTGCAAGTTCTCAGTAGAAGATATCTTTCGAGGTGCAACCACCTTCCATGTGGCGGACATGTCAAAGCCAGCTTAGTCTGCACTGTATAAGCAGTGTGGTTGGTTGTTCGTCCATCACGGGTGATGAAGACCACTCTGTTCATCCAATTATTTAAGAATATGTTAGGTTAGTCTATGGGTACGAAGGTGACTGAAGAGCCCGATGCGGGCCTGGAAAGATCTTGGACAGTGTGGGCAGGGAATGTTTGCTTCATGTGAAGGTTTTATTTCACGGTCCTTTCTAGCTTGTCTCCGCTGTTCCGCTGCTGCTCTTCTGGATGATTCGCATGCCGCTGCACCTTTACGAAGAGATGTGCGCCAAGCAGTTCGGTCTTGCGCAGCAGCTTCCCATGTGTCTGGGTTTATGTCAAAGGTTTTCAATGACGCCTTTAACGATAAGCAGTGTATACATGCTTTGAAGGCCATCATGTGACAACACCTTGACATTTGTCACTTTATCCTTTCACAAAATACAGAGGATGTGGCACAGACACTGTTGATGGAAGGTACTGAGCCTTCTTTCTTGCTAAGCATAGGTTTTCTATACTGTGCTGGTGATGCAGATATTATATACTGCAGATTTGGTCTTCGGTGTGAGTTTGGAGTTTCCTCAAACACTATTTGTGAGGCAGGCAAAGGTACTCTGCCAATGCAGCTATCAATTTCTGTGTTCACAGAGAGATTGTTGTTGATGGTAGACCCCATGTATGTGAAGTGGTGCACCACTGCCAATTCATAGTGATAACTGGTACAACATCCAAATCCTGACTCAGCACATTTGTTTTCTTTAGAATTATTATGAGGCCAAAGTCCTTGCATGCTTGAATGAAGTGATTCATCAATAATAATCGAGATTGTTTACCAATAATAACCTAGAAATTCTCCTGCTTTATCGAGATCAGAAGTTGGCAACCGGTCAACTGCAGTATACTGGTAGATCACACAGGATGATTTTGTAGATTTTTAGGTGATGTGGGGAGGGGGTGAGGGAGGAAACTATGACAATTTGGACCAACCCTCTTGGCTCTTTTAATCTCTAAAGGATGATCCTGTTTAATATTTTCTATGGCTTTGATAGTTACATTGTTCCTCTGATACTTGTGCATCCTTGTAAATCTTCCTTCTTGCGCAACATGACCAGATATTCTTCCTTCCATTTTACTGGAATGTCTTCTCCCTCCCAGACTTACCAAGTAATCTGTTTAACACTTCAGAGAAAATGTAAATATTACCTTGAATGGCCCAAATCGGAAAGCCATCTGGACCAGAAGATTTTCCATCTTTTAAAAGTTTTATGGATTTCTTTATTTATTCCTTATTAGGTACAGAAGCTTGAAGATGGTCAGGTATCACCTGCAGCACATGATGCCCCTTAAAAGACACGGTGGTTCCACTAGGACCTTCTTTAATATAGTTATGTACTATAGAATCTATTTTAGTTATTACTATTTTTAAAATATATTTTCTGCAGCCATTCACCGATTTGTGTCTGGTAAGAATCTCCATAAAATTAAAAAAAAAAAAAAAAAAAAGTATAAACATTTTACATACCTTAAAGTCTGTTTCCTGCTTTATTTCTGTAAACAGACCTGTGGCATTAGCTTCCATATTTCTTTCAGGCTGAAAGCAACGAATGAGCATGTGACAGGTTCATTTTAAGACCATTAAGATATACTACATATTTTTACCTTTAACACCTGAATACCATTCGCGCCAAGCAATAATCATTGTGAAATGATAAAGCCTAAACCAGCTGCGTGAACCATAAAATGGCACATCACTCAGATATGCCATTTTTTCATTGAATAATTTGTCACTTTCCACTTCTTCCTTCTTTTACTGTCAATATTTGTCATACTGGAATGCCTTCTCCCTCTCAGACTTACCAAGTAATCTGTATAATACTTTGGAGGAAATATGGTACTAGACACTGCAGGAGTTACCAAAATAATACTTAATCAACATTAGACTAACTTAAGGACTAGAGCTTTTCCTCAGGGTGTACTCTCAAAGCCTTTCCTGTAAAATCAGAGTTTTACCTTCACCTAGATAGGCTACCAACCAAGGATCATGAGCCATACACGCCTGAAGCTGCTGGTTTTAAGGCACCAGTGGCTTGCCTTCACTCCTGTTATCAGTGGAAACAGTTCCACTGGGCTCAAATTGAGCCACATGTAGATGGAGGGCTTGGTTGTCAGAGTCTATTTGTAGTGCATGCTGTAGTAGCATTTATCTGAAGGTGGGAGCTTATTCCTGCCACAATTTATAAACTCATCGGCAGATCTTTAGCCTATCCCAGATTTAAAGATTCACAATAATGATATAAATATTTTACATACCTCATAATCTGTTTCCTGCTTTATTTTTGCAGTCAGACTTGTGATATTAGCTTCCATATTTCATCCAGCCTGAAGGCAATGAATTGTAGCAGATGATAGGTATCATTTAAAGACTATAAGATATACTATATATATATTTATACAACATTTAAACCTTCACAACGCTGGAGGCGGCAATTGCCGCCTGAGCTATCCTATGTTCTCCCAGCTGCAGGCAGTTTAAGTCGACATTCGGATATCGTCGGCTAATCTGGCTTAGAATCTGTGTGCACGTGATCTTAACCCCAGATGTTAAAATTGAATCTTATGTGAAAGATATTTCACTTCCTTTTCCGATCTTTATTTAGTGATGCGGGTATCTGCGTTTATTTTCTGTGAATTTTTTAAATCGAAATCAATCGGCATCGAGCACGCGGCCATTTTCTCTCTAATTCTAATGGATTCTGACTCAGATGCGATGGCGAGGAGATTGTTGTCTTTATTAGCGCTGATATCGGTTCTCAGAATATGGGTGATGATAGAGATAGAAACGAAAGTAGAATGTCATTGCTAGTATGTCTAATTTTAGGGTTAGGATTAGGTTTATGGGAAAGGTTTAGGGTTACGGCCGAAAGTCACAGCTGACGAGGACGTTTGTTGCTTTGCTACAGATGATGAGTGTAACGAAAAGATCGTCATTTGATTTGTATTGCTCAAATGACTTTAATTGATATGCAAGGGATAATGACTCTTCGTTTGTTGGTTATTTTTTTTAATTTTTAAAAATATTTTTAAATTTAAAAAAAATTTTTTTATTTTTTTAAATTTTTTAATCGTTTTTTTCATCTTTCCATTCCTCTCTTCTTATCTCATCTAACATGTACACAAACAAAATTTACATCATCAGATTCACCATTCATTTATTTCTAAACAGTCCAAAAATTAGAATAATTGACCAAAAAACTATAGAATTTACAAGTCATCCACTATAAAAAAGGGGGTGTTGTGAAAAAGAATGAAGTGGCAGGGCACATTTTCGAAGGTTAAGCAACATTAGCCCTCAGCAATTGTCATTATCAAATTGCTGGCCTAATGTAGCTGCACTCATTCATCACCCTTCAGCTCCCCAAGGAGAATAGGACTTCAACAATCTTATGCCAAGTTTTAAGGTCACATGATATCAGTTCAAGGTCTTTTCATGTCTTCTTAAACCCTTCATATCTGTCTCCAGTTCTCTTCTCCCTGTGTCTCTTGGTCTATCTCTGCCTCTTTCACTAGAGATTAATGCAGCTGCATTTGCCATTTAAAAAAAATTATTTCCTGCTTTCCATTTCTTTCACTTCATTTCCTTTTTATTTTCAATATTTATGTGACCTACAGTTCATTGCCCCCAAATCTGTTTTATGCCTTTCACACCAACAGTGAAAATACCCTCATCTAAATATTACCTTCCAAATAAATAAAAAAATCAGAATGAAAATGACAGCTCAAGCTTGACTCTCGCTGCTCAGAGACATGAGTAAATCACTGTTAAACAAGATTATAGCTCGTAGACTACAGCAATGCTCAAAGTGTTGGTTTGATTAAGCACCAGTGTTGGAGCAACACGGACAGCTTTTTATCAATAATAAACCCAGAAATTTCAATGTTTAATCTAACACATGAGTCGCCAACCGACTTATTACAATTACCATTAGATCACAGCAGCTGATTTGGTAGATCTTTAGATGACAAAGAAAAAAAAAAAGGTACGAAAATGTTGGACAAGCCATTTCCAGGTGGCATTTAAAACTGCAATATTACCTGCATTTAAAGAACATATTCCAAATTTCCATTCATAACTTCCGTGATGGCTTACTAAAATTCACTTTAACCATCAGCTGCATAATAAAAGAATGTGGTCATTTCTTTGAAATTAGTTATTATTGGATAAAATATAATTTAGTTTGAATTCTACATCTTTCTGTTGACAGAATTACAGGAAGCTGATCATCCGGCAGTGATAACAGTTATATGCTACACTTCAAAATTTTTAAAAACAATCCAAAATGTTGACACTGCCAACATCAATATAAAATTGTGGATCATCCCTTGTTGCTTTGTCACACCACAAGAGATGAGACAATTCATCATGCCAAAAACAATGCATCCACTGAAAACACCCTATATAACACATGTGAACAGCTAATCTGAACCACACAGTTTCACATTATGGTATCAAAATCACCAAGACATAACACACAGACAAGACTAAATATGGACATATTCAGTGTTATATTAATTCATATATGAATTATTTTGATGTTCCAAGATTAAAGAGCAAGTTTCAATGACTGAAACAATAAACTTCCTTCAGTAAGTTCATTTTCTACTGTTCTTTGTTCATGAGTTTCATACTGCATGGAGTTTGTTTTGATAAATATGCTTGTGTTAACACTGACAGAGGCATTGCACGCAGATAACTCCCTATCAATTTCCCATCCTGCCATCAATGGTACCTATACCTTGTAGCGGTATGGCAGCTTGTGTACCCTGACAATCCCCAGAGCTATGCCAGTGGGAGATTTACTCCTGGTAGGATCAACCAAGCTCGACTGGTCTGCGTGGGTAGGGGTCAGACAAAAGCTGGTACTCTGGTCCTCCAGGTTGGGGGTTTTAGCACAGGGCCGACACCCATGTCTATGTAAAAAATCGCACGTTACAGAAACAACAATAAATGGAAAAACTTTGCTGCGGGATGGACATCTGGAGTCTCAGGCTCGTATGACTGACAGTGGTGAAAGCCGAAAGGAAGCCACTGGCATGAAAACAGATGCCCCGACCGCAAAACACAAAACCAGAATTGGTTTTTGGAACATCAGAACTATGAATGAGGCAGGAAAGCTGAGACAAATCACAGCAGAGATGAGAAACTACAAGATACATATCCAGGGAATAAGCGAGAGCAGATGGACAGGTAAGGGGAGAATAAAAACAGCTACAGGGGAAACAGTACTTTATTCTGGCAGAGAGGATGGTCAGCACAACGAAGGTGTAGCCATTATCCTGAAGAAAGGAATGGAAAGGTCTTTACTGGAATGGAAACCCATCAACAACAGACTGATAAGAGCAAGACTGAGAGGGAGGTTCACCAACACCACAATTATACAACCCTATGCACCATCAAATGACAGCGATGAAAAGATCAAGGACGAGTTCTATCAACAGGTACAAAACGAAATGGAAACTACACCCAGGTACGATCTCATTATAGTAATGGGAGACCTAAATGCAAAAGTGGGAGCACACAATAATTATAATGAAAGAGTAATGGGGAAATGCAGCAGTGGAACAGCAAATGAGAATGGGGACAAATTAATAAGCTTCTGCAGTATTTACAACCTGGTCATTGGAGGAACACTTTTTCCACACAAGGAAGTGCACAAGTTAACATGGGAATCACCAAACGGACGAGACAGAAACCAGATAGATCACATAGTGATCAATGGCAGACAGAGACATGCACTACAAGATGTGAAAGTAAGAAGAGGCGCAGATGTGGGAAGTGATCATCACTTAGTAGTAGCAAGACTGAAAGTGAAACTCAGAGCTGCTGGACCAGTTGCAGTCAAACAGAAAAGATACATCACGAAACTGAAGGATCCCCTCACCAGAAAAGCTTTAGTGGTCGACGTAAAGAGAAGATATGAGATTATCAAAAGCCAGGAAAGAACAGAGACTGATGATGTTGACCAGAGATTCAACACCATCTCAACAATATACAAGGAAAGCAGCAAGTCATGCTTGGGATTCCAGGAAAGAAAGAGCCAAGACTAGATAACACCAGTTACGTTAAACACCATAGCGAAGAGAAAGAATTTTTGTTTGGTTTTTATTTTTAAAACATCCTTATTGTTTGTCGACCGCTATTAATTCTGACAAAGAAAGGAACAGGTTTGGTGTTAGACTCGGCTACCAGCACGAACAGCATTGGTGTTAGGCTACGGCTAACTGTAATGTAAATACAGATAGCTAGTCTGACAATATGGGGCAGCCTGTCTCCTGTCGTCGCCCTTTACTTTTCTAGAAATGTAGCGTGAAACCACCGTACCCGCACAACCAAATCGTATTGCTAAGAGCATACTCATCGTTAAACGTAATTGGTACCACAAATAACTTCCACAATATACTTGAGTGGCATTGGCAATTACCTCTGGGTCTACTGCAAGCTGGTCAACAAGACTTCAGCCAGATATGATCAAAATATGATTCGGAAGACTCTTCACTTTCGGAAACTCGCATTGTACATATCCGTGCATCGATATGAAATATTCTACTTAATTATGTTTTCTTGCTATTGTTTTTGTTTATTTTCTGACTCCTCAAATGTCATCATTGACTCCCTGTCTAGGCTTTTGCCGCATCCATATTACCCTGACACACGTTTATTATATTGCTAGTGTGTTACTATCTATATATATATATTTTGTTTAATTAATGAAAAAAAAAAGATATCCCGTTCAACCTCTGATGGGTTATAATTAGGATATATATTGTTTTCAATTCCAAATAATATGAACAACCGCCGATATGAGAAAGTGGCATCATATTTTTCAAATCAATGTAAATTGGGACAATCACAATTGTGCTTATACTTTTAATAAATAAAATAAAAATAAGAAATAAAATAATAAACCAAGAATAAACTTTGAACAAGAATAATATTAAAGTGGAGAGGTGTAAAGGCCTGGTGGTTCTTCTAGTTATATAACGGACTTTAACAGATTGACTTTCATATGTTAAAAGTCATATGCGTTGTAAGAACAGCATCAGACCTTCACATTCCCAGCCACTATATATTAACATTTGTTCGTGTTAAATATTGTTTGACTATTTTATGCAGTTCCCTAGGTCTGTCTATTCTCAACACCTCTTCTATATTTATAGGTAAGTTGGATGCTTGCAAATAATCTAATATTGGTATATGTCCTGCATTTATCAAAGAACAGCAGCACAGATGGATCCAAGCAAGGTTGCCATTCAAGTTCTAGAGATCAACCCAGATTTTCTTCTTCTAAAAAAAACCCAGAAATACGCAGATTATTTTATGCCTCAAATACACGGGATAGACGATGCTTACACAATGTTTAGTGCAACTTTAGCACAAATAAGCTGTGTGCTACCAATTTTTATTTATTTGTTCATTTTTATTTTATTTTTTATTACCAAAAATTCCCAATTGTATAAAAATGATTTTATTAACAACCCAATATATGAACTTTTGAAAATGAGATATTTTAATAGTAACATACTTACAGTAGCTACATTAACAAAATGTTCCTCAAATATAATATAAAATGTTAGTTGTAACTTCTTCTTCTTCTTTGATCCTTAGCCGCCGACCGTCAAAGCAGTCAGTGGCCATCACGCCTAGTGGCGTCTTGTAGGGCAACAACAAATTGATTCCACTTTGCTTGGTCGGTGGCCATCCTTCCTACAGTGCCCCAACTCTGGTTCATTCTTTGCATCTCAGCCTCCACAGTCCTCCGCCAGGTTGTTTTTGGTCGGTCTCTCTTTCGTTTTCCTTCAGGGGTCCTGTGGTGGGTTGGGGTTATAAATATGGTTATAGGGGACTTAGTGTACTGAATGAGATCAGCTGTGAAGGTCTCTGAGGATAATAAATTTGGTGAGTATACAGAGGACCTTACTTGCTACCACATTACGATCTCAATCAGACTTATTCTTGAATTGTATGATGACTTCGTATAGTGTCTAGGGTTATGATAATGATGAGGGTATGTCACAACAACCAACGGACATATAAACAATTACTTTAATATCAACAACAATTAACAGCACTTCGACATCACATACACCAAACACTCTAAAAAATTATCTTAAGTAAGTCAATGGTTGAACTTTTTTACAATGTATTGATTATCTTTCAATATTATCCTGATTCTCTGTAATTATGAACCAGGAATCACAATTAAAATGTGAGCACAATATTTATGTAGAAGAATTTATACAATGGACATCAGTCCAGACATAGAATGTTATGGTAATATGAGTGTGATGTTGTTGTGGATTATTATGAGGTAATACTGGCATTAATTGCTAGGTTGTTGGTTGTCATCATGACTTCATATTTGTTACTGATGGAAAATATGTTAACTAGTTCACAGTTTCTGGTTTTAAAATTTCTGTCTCTTTATGTTATACTGTTCAGGGTTGAGCTTTCTCGTGCTGACGTGCTCTTAACTTATTGAAGCTGCAGGAAAACTGTATCCTCTGCTCGCTTGATTCTCAGTTTCACAGTTTTGATAGCCGATGGCCGATATCTTGGGCAAGAAGTCTGCTGCCAGCGTTCTGGATCAAACAGTCTCCAACCAGATGATACAATGTTACATCAGTACCACGGCCCCTGAAAGTGAAGGTTATGCATCCTTCTTACTTACTAGCATATAATATTATTCCACACTGAAGTACATGACAGTACAAACAAACATAAAAGTTCAGAGCTTATGCCAACTTCTAGCTTTTGATGTGACAAATTACACCAGTATTCCTCTCCTCTAATGGTTACAACGCCTCTGCAATTCCAGCTGTAATCTCTTCCATACAATAGGATAGGTGTTATGTTCCTAGATGACAATCCTATATAGAAATGTGTAGTTATATTCCTCTCTGATAGTCTTTTACATGGTGGAGCAATATCTAGGCTTTGCCTCATGTTTGCTACAGACCCACACACTGACAGACATATTGTTAGGTCCAAATCTAAGCAAGGGCAGTAATCGTTATATGTATGGGATGTACAATAGATTATAATGGTTATCCCACTTGAACAGCTGTTGTCTAGCTGTTAATTTATTTAAAAAATATATGAGTGTATCGCATTCGAATCTTCGAGATGCAGAGCGTTTTTCACGGTGGCTGAGTTCCACGTGAGGCGTCATATATTGGCTAAGCTATTTTGAGCGATTAGCGAGAGTTCTCGGGGTGTTCTGGGAGAGAATGATTTTTGGTGAGTGTGTGCCGAGCAAGTGCACTGGAGAGATGTGAAGTGTTTTTCAATGTGTACCAGTGTACAGGCCAGTGTTTAGATGAGATGTATTTTATTTAAGGAGATGTTCCTTGGGCCTTGGAGTATACAGGCCAGTGTTTAGAGATTATGTACATTTTTTGAAGAGTCTGTATCCTGGGCGTGACTGGAGAAGTCAGCCCAGTGTTTTCGAGGGAAGCCTGTACAGTGCTTGATATGTCGACTTATATTTTGAGGCCTATAACTAGTAGTACTGCGGTGGTCAGCAGTCTTCTAGATGGATTAAACTGCGCTGAGACGTCATATATTGGAGGCCTATAATTATTAGTACTGCGATTGTCAGCAGTCTTATGGGTGAAGTAAATAGTGTTGAGACGTCATATATTGGAGGCCTATAACTATTAGCACTGCGAGTGTCAGCAGTCTTATGGATGAATTAAATAGTGTTGAGACGTCATATATTGGAGGCCTATAACTATTACTACTGTGAGTGTCAGCAGTCTTATGGATGAATTAAATAGCGCTGAGACGTCATATATTTGAGGCCTATAACTAGTAGTACTGCGATGGTCAGCAGTCTTCTGGATGGATTATATAGCGCTGAGGCATAATGTTATTTGAAGCCTATAACTATTGGTACTGCGTTTGCCAGTAGTCCTTCTTGATGGATTATTATTATTATATGATGTGGATCCTTTTTGGTATGCTATTATAACCTGTGTAACATGCTGTATTTCGTCTACGTTATCGTGACCATGTTGTGGTGTAATTAAACTGTTCATTAACTGTCACAAGGCGTTCAACCCTCCATGACTCGTACGTGAGCTATCGTGGTGTGAGTGACTGTTTCTACACACCCTTCACATATCATACACGGTAACAGCACAGCAGTACACACATGGATAATTAGCCTATATAGCGTATGCAATGAACAAACATTATGTAAACAGACTGAATGAATTTCAGCCTTTATCAGCTGGAATAACAGTGTGTATCAGCCTGTATCACATATATTATTATTTCACATTCAATTTTCATATAAAATACATATTAAAAATGTCCAGCTTACCACAATTCGTTATGAAATACACAGCAAAAGATGACTTGCACAGTTTCAATCTGCGGTAATGTCCAGGCTGCTATAATATATGTATATTAGAATAACACAGTCCTGAGCTCATCTCTCACGTGAACACTTTTACAAGATATGGCATCTTTTCCAAGCTTTCTTCCGACAATATCAACTGTAGTGGCCAATCGTTTTGAATATTTTCAAAAGAGTAAACAGTCTTTGCATATTCTCTCATTCACTTTTTCCCCGTTACTAGGCATCTATTAGTTACTCAGGGTCACCCAATAAAATTTCTTCTAACTTCAAAGTTCAGCCAATCCCCTGTCTCGTAATATCTTAGCCTTTCTATACTTACTTCTGTTCCAAAAAAATTCTACTATCCAATCTAAGCAGATATGACCTGACCTGACAGTATCTCTGTTCTCTATATGTTTTATTACCAATATTTGATTATCTAATGGACTATTTAGACAACCAATTACATATTCCTAGTCCACAAGTCTTCAGGTACACGAATACATGATTTTCATGGGGCTAAGTGGCGTAGTTAAAAATGTTTTTTTTTGTTCAATGTTAATTGTTTATTTTCAAATTACCACCTGTCCGCTTCTTTTTGACTGTACTATCAGTATAAAGTCAGGCGCTTAGCCGTAAAACAGTAGAATACCAGCTTTCCTGATCAGAGCTAAGACTGTTTTAGTGACCTTTTATTGAATCGTTAGTTTTTTCATCACTGTATATTTTAAAATCAGGCCATGCAAACGGCATGCAGTTGGTTTATTTTTAGACACACTGCGAGCGGCCTGCGTTACTGTTTTCCTTCGTTCATCTCTCTCTCTCGTCTGCTAAGCCCGTCTGTCGTTCCAAGGCTAACCTTGTGCGCGATTTTGCACTAATGTTGATTTTTGTATCAAGGTCGTCTATAAAATACAGTACACGTTCTATTTTTAGAAACTACTGTGATACGTGTGTAGTATTTTGACCATCGCCGTATCGTTAGGCATATACGAACGAAGTAGAAAAAGTGGATATCTTGTGTCAGCCATGACGGCGTTATAAAACGAATGCGCTATCTCTATTGGGAAAGCACGGGTCTTTCTCCATTCTTCATTCTATCGTATTTTTGCGTTCTGCTTTTCCAGTTATGTTCTAATTTAGATATTTGTATTAGAATTTTTCACCACAGGTCCAAAGCATAGCAGTTCTTGTGATGGCATCGGGGTCTCTTCTGAGGACATGGCCAACACAGCTCCAGCGTCTGCCAGCTATGATGGTGTGCATGTCCTCTTGCTTGCTACGAGTAAGCAGATCTTGGTTAGTGATGGTATTCGGCCAAAAGATTCGGTGAATTTTTCTTAGGCATGTTGTGAGAAAAGAGGACAATTTCGACATTTCTTTCTCTGTAACTCTCCAGCATTCCGCACCATAGAGAAGCACAGAAAGCACACAGCTCTGATATAATCTTAATTTTGTGCTTGTGCTGTATTGGGAGGACTTCCAGATGTTGTTTAGGCTAAAGAATGCTGTTCTTGCCTTATTCATTCTGATGTTGATGTCTTTGCCTGCCCCGCCGTCTGGTGTTACTATGCTTCCTAGGTATGTGAAGGTATCTGTCTGTACCAGTTGCTGATTCCTTACTGATATGGGCTCACGGTTGCTCACATTGAGCGTCATGACCTCAGACTTCTTTAAATTGATGTTCAAGCCCACCTGCTGGCTAAACTTATTAAGTCTATCCGTTTTTTCCTGGATGTGTTGATGTGAATGTGCTAGTAGTGCAATGTCATCTGCATATTTCAGATCTTCCAATGTAGAAAATGTTGTCCATCTTATTCCTCTTGGACTGCCCTCTGTTGTCTGGCGCATCACCCAGTCTATGACTGTTAAAAATAGAGTGGTTGATAAGGGACATCCCTGTCGTACTCCTGTCTTCACCTCAAAGGTTAGGTTACTCTGCCCAACACTACACGTAAAGTTGGCATAGAGGCTTTTTATGATTGACACTATGCAGCTTGGAATTCCATAAGCCCTCAGTATTTTCCATAAACTGTCCCTATGTGTGCTGTCAAAAGCTTTTTCAAAATCAACGAAATTAATGTAAAGCTGTCTTTGCCATTCTGAGCACTGCTCTATTGTTACGGTATATGATATTAACGCCGTCTGCTAAAGGTTACCAGACGTGCAATTGTAAAAGGTTAAAGCATTTAATATATTGCGATAGAGGTTTCAATTTTGAACGCTTTAGACACGATCGATTATGACGTGTATAGAGTTGTTTAGGACACAGTCGGTAACTAAGAAACGCTACCCTTTTCACATTGACCGTCAAGCTGTTAAGACGCGTATGACTCTCCTTCCAATGTTGGGCATGGTATTGCCATACAGATATATTTTATGCAAGTACGGACATGGGTCAGTCCATTGCTATTACGAAGATTTGAAATGATTAAAGGTCAGTACGAAAGTGAGAATTAAGGAAGGATGAATTACAGTCCATAGTATTTGATTTTACCAGACTCATAGACTCACTGTCGGCCGTTGGAAAACCCCAACCGCGCGTGCATACAGCTATGACAATCTGCATACAGTAATTTGATTATTGGACAAGGACTGATAGGATATCTACATATCTATGCCATATATATTTTCAAGTTATAATATGTACCTTTGTGATCAACATTCATGAATCGTCTTGACGTGTAATCTGTATTAAATAATTGTGGACTCAATGGAACCGACTTGTCACATCAATCGTATTCCAAGGTTCAATTATTGTTCAGAATCTTCCACCCCTGCATTCGCGTAATCTTACATAGAAGGCACGATACACGATCACTCAAGAATATCAAGAAGATAAAACAATGGCCAGACATTTATAACTGTTTTATTAATATCACATGGAACATTATTCAGAGCTAACCAAACCACGCCTTGCAACAGACCACTTGCAACAGTGGTGTCCGGTGTCTGGGGATCGACAATAAAAAAAAATAATAAAAACCAAAAAAAAAACAAAAAAATTTCTGAATGACTTTCGAATGAAATGTTTACGATCAAGTTACGATCACATGATGTGCTGAATTATGACCTATGACGCAGTACTCAGTCTAATGCCTAACAACGCGACGTCACTGAAATTCGTGTAGGTGAAACTATCGGAGAAAACTGAAGTCGTTCCTTTAAGCCTAACCAAGGGAAAAATAAGTCATTTGAAGCAGACACAAGAAATGGACTACAGGAGCAGGCAGTCAGGGGCATTAGCCTAGCTGTTGACGACCTATAGCACTGACCGAAGCAACGGGAAAGATAAGTCTAGCTGTTTAAATTGTCGTCATTGCAAAACCGTAATACTGAGTCCATTTCGCTTTGATTAGGCATGTCTATGTATTTTCATGTATATATGTTAAATTTGTTTTCCATCGTATGTATTTGTTGTTAATTCGTGGGCCGGTTGGAGAGGGAACTGAAATCTCTGGGAATGTCGCGAACAGCTGACCACCTAGATTTCAGTCGTTCTTAGGGAACTTAAACGATCGCACTTTTGGAAGCCCATTGAGGTTGCCATTGGACAGTCTGTCCAAATCTGCTACCGTTTGACAATTTGCGTTAGCTGTACTGTCCCGTAGATAATTGGTGTATTTTATTCGTATTCAGTTAATAATTTTATTCAGTTCTGTACCATGTTCGTCACTATTTCGTCCATTCTCCTCTGACTATCATTTATTTTATGATTATTAAATTTTCGTCCGTTATGAGTCCTGTGACGTCATCATTTTTCGCAGTCATTTTTATTTTTTGTGTACTTTGAATATTAAGTTGACCTCGGGTCAGACCGTGACCTTTCATTTGGTCTGTGACATTTCCGCTTATTTTATTTAGTTCATAAATTCATTTTTTTTAATTGTGAAAATGTCTTGTTGCGTCTTGACATTGTTTGTACCCTTTAGTTGCATCATTGCTTGTCTGTCCTCATAATATATATTAACATTACAGTACTAATATGATAATTATATGCAATAATACACTTGTAATTTAATTTAATTAATTTTTTCTGAAATTTAAGGCTAGTATAGGACATTGCATAATTATGCAGTGATAGTCCAAGAAAGTAGCACTACAATTTATCATAGATGCCTAGGGCATAATAATATAATATATATATTGACAAAATAAATAATCTTATAGCTACCTTTGAGGTAATAGACCCATTGTATATTATTTAATATACTTTTCTGGTACTAAGAGAGTGACTTAGTACATTGAAAAATATAATTACTAGGAATTATACCCAACATTATTGGACATTGAAATTAATTGTGTGATATAATTACATTATATTTAACAGATATCATAACTATTTATGATATAGTATTATTTAGATACAATATTGTTACAAAATATTGTCTATTAGTTGAACTTAGACATTAAGTTCAGTACTATTGTGATTATCTATATTGAATATTCCTAAGTTGAGTAAGTATAATAATTACTCTGAAGCTACTATTGACTAATTTAATCAGTAATTATCAATAATTACTTACAGATAAAAGTCAAAATGCTTACTATAGACCATTTCGTTAAGATTGGTCGTGAATACGGTTATAAATCTCAAGAACTTCGTCAGTTTGCTGAATCAGAACTGGAAAAATATGAAAGAAAGGAAGAAGAGAAAAGGGCTGCATTAAAGAAAGAGGAAGAGGAACAAAAGGCTGCATTAAAGAAAGAGGAAGAGGAACAAAAGGCAGCATTAAAGAAAGAGGAAGCAGAACTTGAGATGAAGCAAATTGCCAAGGAAAATAGGTTGAGAGAGATTGCTCAACGTGAAAGAGAAGAGCAAAGAGCAATCTCCAGGCAGGAAGAAGAGAATAAATTGAAACGAGAGGAAATTATTTTACAACAAGAAATGGAATTGGCGCGTATTAAATTGGAGACAGCAAGATTACAAGCACAAAGTGCTGATGCAAACCAGAATAATAACGCACAAAATGGATCATCATCCAGCCAGCCTAAACACTTCTACAACTTTAAACTACCCATTTTCAACTTGAACGTCGACGACCTTTCATCGTTCCTGGCACGTTTTGAACAGACTTGCAAAACAAACCATTTGCCTGAAGAGTCATGGGTACTCAAATTAAATGAATTCTTGGTTGGAGAACCACTGACAGCTTCTCAAAATGCTGACCCATCAATAGCTAATAACTACGGTGCTATTAAGTCCTTGCTTCTACGAAGATTTCACCTGGACGAGGAACACTGTAGGTTGAAATTTAAGGGAATTCTACCTGAATCTCCAAGGGATTTTGCAGGATTCATTGCGAATATACGCAATACATTTAACAGATGGGTTGAACTGGCAGAAGTCAACAAATCATACGACAAATTAGTTGATTTACTACTACGAGATAAGGTATTATCTTCGGTTAGCCAGCCATTTTTTGCATATTTGCAGGAGCGTAAACCAGGTACTATGGATGAGTTAGAAAAAATCTCTTTAAACTACTGTTCGGCACACCCGAATGCAACCATTTCTAACTCCTCATTAAGAGAACCTCTACCTGTGGCGTCTAATATGGCCTACAATCACAATAACAAACAAAGACATCACAGTGTAGACAGAAGTAGGTTCCAAAGAAATCACAATGTTAACTTTCAGAAGGGACATAATAATAATGATTTCAACAATAAAAATGAGTTCAACAGAGGTAGATCACGAGATAGAAATTATTCACCTCAAACAAACTACCACAATGGTCAACATAACACTCATTATAATCGATCACATACTCCCAATAATAATAACAACTGGAATGGTAATAATCATGGCTCGAGACATCGAGATAATAGTTACTATAGAGGACGACGAGATAATTCTAACAATTATACTCGGAATCGATCTCATTCTCGGGGATCATCTCATTACAACCATAATACAGGGGCGGCAGTTACAAATAATACTACCCCTATAGCTCAGGTCCCACTTGACAATAATACAACACAGTCTTCTGCTGCATGTTTTGCTATTAATTATAATGTGGCAAATAGTTGCCAGCAATGCAATCTTATTTTTCAGAAGGCGAAAGAAACAGTGCTTAACTGCGGACATATTATACCACAGGTAGGTCTTGCAGTCAACGATGGAACAGGCCTACTAATTTTTAACAGAGGATTAGTTAATGGATCCGTCGTCTCAGTGTTGAGGGATTCGGGATCCACAACGATTGGTGTACAACAGTCGCTGGTACATCCCAGCTGTGCAACAGGGGAATATGTTCGTTGCATGACGTTTGGTGGAACAATAGAGTTTTACCCCACAGCTATTATTCATGTTAACACTCCTTTCTTCACAGGAAACGTAAAAGTATGTATGCTAAAAAAGCCTATAGCTGATTTGATGGTTGGTCGTATACACGGCAGTAAAGATTGTACTCCAGATGAGATTATAGAATGGGAGAAACATAACCTATGCACTGGAAACGCCGTGACGACTAGAGCACAGACTCAACTCATGGAGAAAGTTGATGATAATAAAATGGATGCAGACAACCAAGAGGAATTTGTAGTCAATTCACCTATTGACAGGGAAACATTTGCAACCAAACAAAAAGAGGATAAATCTTTAAAAAAAATTTTTAAGTTGGTTGATAAAGTTGACAATCTATCCTCAGGTAATAATAACAAACATTGTTTTGTTATTAAAAATGACATATTGATTAGATGTTTTCATGACAAATCACAAATGAAACAACAAGTTATGGTCCCATATACTTTTAGACGGTACATTCTTCAACATGCACATGACTCACATTGTGCTGGACATATGGGATATACTCGAACACGATCTCGAGTACTGTCTTCATTCTTTTGGCCAGGGGTGTCAAGAGATATTTCGCAGTATGTACGTTCCTGTACTACATGCCAAGAAGTGAAAGCACGTGGAGCTTTTCACACGGCGCCTATTCAGGCTTGCGATATCTCAGTGAGACCTTTTGACAAGATGGCAATAGACATTATTGGTCCATTGCTACCATCGGCCAGAGGACATAGATTCGTCCTTACGTGCATTGATTTGTGCACACGATGGCCAGAAGCTATCCCATTAAAGACCACCACTACCACAGATGTAGCTGATGCACTACATCTCATCTTTTCTAGAATAGGGTTTCCTAGAAAACTTTTATCAGACCATGGGTCACAGTTTATATCTGACACCATGAAGGAAGTCATGAAAACTTGGGACATTGATAGGAATTTAAGTAGTATTTATCATCCGATGAGTAATGGTGCGGTTGAAAGACTTAACCGTACACTTAAACAACTATTACATAAGGTTACTGCTAAGCACCCTCATGACTGGGACAGAGCACTCCCAGCTGTTCTATTTGCTTATCGGGAGGTACCACATGAACAAACTGGCTTCTCTCCCTTTGAATTAGTTTTTGGTGCTCCCCCAAGAGGTCCTATGGGACTAATAAAAGACTTATTAATTGACGACGAGATGACTCAAGACACTCAGTCATCTTACGAGTACGTGATTAATCTTCGGAAGAACATTATTGAGTCTTGCCAGTTGGCAACAGCCTCTTCTGAGGCTGCAAAAGCTAAGGCTCGATCTCTACAAAATAAGTCTCGACGATTACGCCAATTATTCCCAGGCGACGAGGCTTATGTGTTACTTCCTCACAATAACAATAAATTATTGATATCTTGGAATGGTCCTTACAAAGTCATTGATAAAATTTCCGACGTTGATTACGTCTTAGATATCAAGGGACACAAAAAGATATTTCATATTAACATGCTCAAGCAATTTCATACACGTCCTGAACACTTACAGTCAATTTTTCATGAACTAGATGACAACACAGTATCCACTTGTCATTATACTAACTTATCTGTCATCCAGGAAGAAGAATCTTCTTTTCCTGAGGTACAGTTACCATTACCTGTACCAGTAGTTCAACCTACTGAATCTTGGCGGGATGTAACCATCTCTTCAACGGTTACACCGCAACAGCGTCTACAGATTGCTAATCTATTACAATCTTATCCAGATGTGTTGACCGACGTTCCGGGTCGCACATCGGCTATCAGTCATGACATTACTCTCAATGACGATACACCTATTCGTGTACATCCCTATTCTGTTCCTTTACATTTCCTTGCTAAAACTACTAAAGAACTTGAACAGATGTTGTCTCTGGGAATCATTGAGACTAGTAATTCGCCATTCTCTTCTCCATTAGTGATTGTCCGGAAGAAGGACAATAACATTAGACTATGTGTTGATTATAGAAAATTAAATGCTAAGACTATAGTTGACAGCGAACCACATCCACTTATCGACGACTTACTGCCACGTCTATCCAACGCAACTATATTTAGTAAGATAGACTTAACTAAAGGTTATTGGCAGATACCACTGACCGAAAAGGCTAAGTACTACACCGCATTTTCCACGCCACAAGGTCTATACCAGTGGAATGTGATGCCTTTTGGGCTTGTTAATGCGCCAGCTACCTTCATTCGCCTGATGCGACAAATTTTATCAGGTAGACCAGACGTTATTACATATATTGACGACATATGCTTGTTTAGTTCGTCGTTTGAGGAACATGTTTCGGGACTTAGATATGTTTTTGACACTCTAAGGAATTATCATCTAACTGCTAAACCTACAAAGGTGCAAATCGCGTGTAATGAGATAACCTTTTTGGGACATATCATTGGATCGGGATATATCCGAACGTTACCTAGTACAGTCTCCAAAATTCTAAACATAGCAGTTCCTCAGACGAAGAAACAGGTCAGGAGTTTGTTAGGACTTGTTCAATATTACAGTAGATTCATACCAAACTTGTCATCCATCACGGCTGTATTGTCTTCATTGTTAAAAAAAGATATGCCGGTGAAGGTGACATGGACTGGTACATGCAATGAAACTTTCAACAAAATCATAAATTTGTTCTCACATGAACCAATTTTAAGACTTCCCGATGCTTCCAAAAGATTTTTCTTACGAACAGATGCTAGTAACTACGGCATTGGTGCATGCCTGCTCCAGAACCATGACGGCATTCTACACCCCACCTTATATATATCAAGAAAGCTGAAGCCGGCTGAAACAAAGTATTCCACAGTCGACAAGGAACTTTTGTCTGTGATCTGGGCAATAACGAAGCTGGAGAAATTCTTACTCGGTGCCCCCTTTACCATACAGACGGACCAACGTGCGGTCGCATCCTTGCGTCGATCCAACCACAAAAGCCAGAAACTTGCCAGATATTCAATCATCCTACAGCCATTCGAGTTCTCCATTGAACACATACCTGGCACTGAAAATTGTGTGGCAGATGCATTGTCACGTAATCCTATTGACGACGAATAATCAACATTGACACTCTTAAACTACATCAATCAGAACTACATTGGATTGAACGAAGTATCAACTATAAAGGAACTAACCTTGCCTTCAATTCAAACTTTATAAACACTATATGCATCACAGAATTGAACGACAAGACAATCAAGGTATATATACTTACATTCGAACTTCGTATAATATCCATACACGATATACGAATATCATTGAACAATCATGGAATAATATCTGACGACAAGTCGAACTTATTATCCTATGGACTCTTAATTCTTCGATGAAAAGAAGAAATTATGAAAAGAGAAAATAAATCTCACACAAGTATTAGATTAATATTTTTGTTAATGTACCTATACATTATTTAGTTAGTTAAGTTAGTTAGTTATTATTCACTAACACTTAACACACACAATTAAGTTAAAACTTATATTCGAATTTCTTTCTATTTCTTCTTACTTAGTTTGTCTTTTCTTCTCTCATAACATCGCGTGAAATTAGAATCTTAATAATTTAACTCTTAGTTTAATTAATTAATTTAATTTTAATTAGTCAAATTAATTCCTATATGACATACTAACACGACAGACCTTACTTTAATTTAATTCTATCATTCACTATTAACATTGGACATTTATTTAGTTGATATAATAATATGTATAATATTGATATATAACGTTAGATGACTATGACAAATAGTTAGTTGACACGACCGCAACAGTTCTACTCAGAACATCGTCGGCCATATGTCACAATTGTGTTAAATTTTTTTTTTGAAAAATTGTTAAGTCGGATAGATATTGAAAAAAAATCTATCGATTTTTTTTTCCCCGGTGTACAGGGAATTGTTACGGTATATGATATTAACGCCATCTGCTAAAGGTTACCAGACGTGCAATTGTAAAAGGTTAAAGCATTTAATATATTGCGATAGAGGTTTCAATTTTGAACGCTTTAGACACGATCGATTATGACGTGTATAGAGTTGTTTAGGACACAGTCGGTAACTAAGAAACGCTACCCTTTTCACATTGACCGTCAAGCTGTTAAGACGCGTATGACTCTCCTTCCAATGTTGGGCATGGTATTGCCATACAGATATATTTTATGCAAGTACGGACATGGGTCAGTCCATTGCTATTACGAAGATTTGAAATGATTAAAGGTCAGTACGAAAGTGAGAATTAAGGAAGGATGAATTACAGTCCATAGTATTTGATTTTACCAGACTCATAGACTCACTGTCGGCCGTTGGAAAACCCCAACCGCGCGTGCATACAGCTATGACAATCTGCATACAGTAATTTGATTATTGGACAAGGACTGATAGGATATCTACATATCTATGCCATATATATTTTCAAGTTATAATATGTACCTTTGTGATCAACATTCATGAATCGTCTTGACGTGTAATCTGTATTAAATAATTGTGGACTCAATGGAACCGACTTGTCACATCAATCGTATTCCAAGGTTCAATTATTGTTCAGAATCTTCCACCCCTGCATTCGCGTAATCTTACATAGAAGGCACGATACACGATCACTCAAGAATATCAAGAAGATAAAACAATGGCCAGACATTTATAACTGTTTTATTAATATCACATGGAACATTATTCAGAGCTAACCAAACCACGCCTTGCAACAGACCACTTGCAACATCTATAATGTTCCTGAGAGTGAATATATGATCTACACATCTTCTGTTCTTTCTAAATCCTGCTTGTTCTTTCCTCAGTTTGTGGTCTACTGCCTTTGAAATTCTCTGTATAATTATCCTGCCTAGTATTTTGCTGAGAACTGAGAGAAGAGTGATTCCTCTCCAATTATTGCAGTCTGCAAGATCTCCCTTCTTGGGCAATTTGACAATTATTCCTTTGTTTCACTCTGATGGTGTTGTCCCCGTTTTCCACACTTGTGCAAATAGTGGTTCTAATAGTTCTGCTGCTAGCTCAGGGTCTGTCTTAAATAGCTCTGCATTTAAGTTATCATGGCTCGGAGCTTTTCCGTTCTTTAACCCTTTGATTGCTGTGATGATTTCTTCTTTTCGTGGAATGTCTGTATTTACATCTAGATCGTTTTCAGCTTCAGGAACATTCAATTGTGTCTCTGGTGGTTCCTTGTTCAGAGTTTCTCTGAAGTGCTCTGCCCATCTTGTTTCCTGTCCCTCTGCTGTTGTGATGAGATTACCTTGCTTATCTCTTACTAATGTAATATTGTTTGCACCTCGTTTTCCGCTGATGAATTTAGTTATTTTGTACACTGTGCTTTGTTTATTTCTCAGTGCTGCCTCCTCTGCCTGTCTTGCAAGATCGTCTAGGAAATTCCTTTTGTTGGCTCGGGTTTGGCGTTTAACTTCCTTGTCCAGCTGATTGTACTGTTCGCTATATAGTTGCTTTAACCTGGGGGACTTCGCTTCTGTTTTCTTTCTTTTCATTTCCTTTCTAATCGTTATGGTGTTTAATGTTTCTTGTTGTTGCGCAAGAATGACGCAACGTATTCTGTGTACTTTATATTTTTCTTATGCAAAGGGAAATAACTCGTGTAATTGTATGTCACTTTTACTTACAACAGTTTTGGTTTCTTGTTGGCGTTCGGTTGCCGATAAGTTTGTTTGAGCGATCTTAAGTCATGTCCATATATGGAGTGATCTTAAGTCATGTAGATGTATGGAGCGATCGGGCCCACTTTTCCTGATAACATTTGGCAACTTGCAATGGTTCAGATTCCTTCCCTTTTAAGGCTCGATCGAGAAGGTTCTATCTTCGTATATTTTCTGAACTGTATTCGAATCGCGCATTTCTGCGCATGTCTAAAGTTTGAACGGGGTTTCCGCCCGGGCAGTCTGGATCAGTCTGTGGCAGATTCGTTCGAGAGCAAGACGCCTGTTTTGCCAGCGTCTGTGCTTATTCTATCAGGAAATGGAGTCCTCTATACATTGTTAGTTCCTTTGAGATGATATCTCTTTTGTGTTTCGAAGCGCCTGGAGGCGTGTGAGTTATGTGGTTTATTTCCTGAAGAAAAGGTAATGACATTTTGCCTAACATTATCGCCATCTTTCGAGATTGACATTGTTTGTAGCCTGCTTATTGAAGAGTCTACGTTATGAGAAGTTTTCTCAGCTCACGAATCACGTACATTGTTATGCATCGGGTTGATGCATGTCCTAAGGACTATTTACTTGTTGAACTCTGCTGCTCGATCTAGGTTTGATACCTTTGTTGACTAAAGGAACTTTGAGGACATTGTTATGTACTTCAGAAGATATGCTTGTCTTGCTGCGGTCAGATAAAGGAGAGTGGATTTGATATCTTATTGATATCTTACGGCTATTATGGAAAGGGATGGAGGTTTCCCCTGACTACATGTACAGCTGGTTATGATGTACTGATATTCATGTGATTCACCATTATTATGATGCTGTCTGCTATCCAGTGTTGTGCTGACTATGTCCAATGTAATGATGACTGTTCTACCGTACACGTAATGTATCTGCATATTAATGTCTATGCACCTCGTCATTGTGGCGTCCACAATACATTATGAAAACGTCACCTGCTGTTAAAATATTCCTTGACTTTTTACGTTATAAGTCGATGTGACGTCCCTGTTTGAAACTGTAGCTGTTGAACTCCACATTCCCATCATTCATACAAACCAGACTAAAGACACCATACTATTACGCCTTTATCATCCCTGGTGTCTGAGGGTGATACACCACGCTTCAAGTGCCAGCACTACCTTACCTTTGGCAAGTAGAAGAAAGATGACACCCTCAACCTTGTGTGGCAAATAATCCACGGAACATTTATTCAACAACGTAAATACCACTCAACACAAGTTTACTCACGCAACATTTGCCACGCAACACTGGTGTTATCCAGTCTTGCTTCTTCTTTTCTTGGAGTCCCAAGCATGATTTGCTGCTTTCCTTGTATATTGTTGAAATGGTTTTGAAATTCTGGTCTATATCATCAGTCAATGTCTTTTCCTGATTTTTGGCATATTGATATCGTTTCTTTATGTCGGCCGCAAAAGCTTTTCTGGTAAGGGAGTCCTTCAATTTGCTGATGTCAAACCTTAGTTGTAACTTGTTACTGTGAAAATTGTCACTTGCCAAGGATCCTCAATGACTGCTTCACGGGACAGCAAGCGTGTTTCACACAGCTTCAGCACCTTATATTTCTGGACCTGAACTACATCTTGTATTAACTGGAACTGAAGATTTCTTTTACTACTACGCGAAAAAAGAAGCAGATATTCTTTTTTAAAATTTCAAGCCAAGATGGTAGGTGGTTGCCTGCAGCATTTGCACAAAGTGCAAATGAATGACAAAAACAGCCGAGAACAAAGACATGTGGAATCTCTTTTTTCAGCTGTACCTGTAAACCACTTGCACTCCCCATCATAGTGGCACCGTTGTCTGCAGCAAAACCTATGACGTTACTAAGCGGGATTGCATGCGTGCTCAACAATTTGAAATACAACATGCTAAGACCAGTCCCATCCTCCACGTCAATGAGGTATAACAGTGAATCAACTACTTTTCTTTTTTTTTTCTGTAACAGAATCGCACAACGACTGCCAACCTTCATCATCACTTAAGTCTAAAATTTGAAAAGAATATTTTAAAACAAATCGCAAAAATGACTGAGTATTGTAGATGACAGCCATTAACAGAATAACAGGAAATACATAGCTGTTGTAAACGAGTTAAAAAAAAAAACAACAACGTCATTGATGTGGTTTAAAAATAAGAGTTAAATTTAAGTGGAATAAAAAATATAGTACATAATTGTTTTCATTTAATTATAAAATAAATATAATGTATAATACTCAGTGCCCAGAATTTACATACATTGTAAATGTCAATTGTCAAATATACACAGATTAATGCTGATTGGGGGGCCGGGGGGGGGGCGGGGGCACCCAGATACCCAGACGGTAGCCAAAAAAAAACCCCAGATCTAGTAAAAAATACCCAGCTGTGGCAACACTGGATCCAAGGAAGAAGATGACAAATTAGGGATAGGAATATATTTTCCTATATGGAAATAAAATAATATAGTATCATAGAATATACATCAATTTTCACTGCAGAGATTATGGCAATACTAAAAACACTAGAAATCTTCTCTAAAAAACCTCCCACGAAACTAACAATTAGAAAAGACCCTATTTCAAGCACTGAACTAAGATTGGCAGAGTGGTTAGAGCGCTGGTCTGTCGCGACAAAGGTGCCAGGTTTGAATCACGGCACCGACACGCTCCAGTCAACCCAGCTGTAAATGAGTAATTGAGTTAGGGAAGGAAAAGTGGTGAGGAGGGGAACTGGTTACCTAACCTCTCGATGCTGGACCTAGTATATTAAGTCTCTAACACTTCACTCCCCTACAGCAGTATCTGCTATGGGACTAAATTTACCTTTTTATTTCAAGCACTAATAAACTTAGGAGAATGCAGTAGACCTGATAAAGCAGAGGAGATATTTCTGGCAACTACATACATCTAAACCAGAGGATGTTGAGTCTTAATAACTTGGATAACTTCACATGCTGGCATAAAGGGAAATGAAAAGGCCGATAAAGAAGCCAAGAAAGGTAGATCTGATAAAAATCAAATAAATATAGGTAGGAGTAAATCGTAAATTAAAAGCTTAATTAAAGAAATAATAACAGATGAATGGAAAGCAGAGTGTGATAAAAATCTGAAAGGAAGACATGCATATTAGATGTTCAATGCTCCAACAAGAAAATGTCAGATATCTAGAGAATAGAAAATCCGGTTCTTGTGTGATAATTCACAGGCAGATTAAAATTGTTGAAATTTAGAACCCAAACCGATCACCGTACTTTTTTTCAGTTCGGCAAATCCAATCGCAGTGTCAAGGCCGTGGAGTTGTCACATTTTACACGCAACAAAAAGACTTTTGCCACCCCCTTACGCGACGTCACAAATCTCTTACCCACCCCGTCCCCTTTTTTTCTCCTTATTTTTTGTAATCCTGAAAAAATACTCGAATATTTGTCTCGTTTTGGCGAGGCGCGCCCCGTTCAACCTAGTCGGTTATATTAGGGCGCATGTCAAAATATAAAAGACCCTTAAGTCTAGGGAATTGCTAGACATCATCATCATCAGCTTTCAAGTCCCTAAGGAGCATTTGCTTTATACCAAATCTTCCTGTCACGTGCCATCAGCTCAAGGTCTTTCCATAATTTCTTCATCCTCTTCTTGTCTGTCTTCAGTTCTCTTCTCCGTGTATTCCTTGGTCTTCCTCTGCCTCTCTTACCCTGGGGGTTCCAGACCAAGGACTGCCTGGTAAAGCTATAAGCAAGTTTGCTCAGTGTGTATCCTAACCATCTTCAGCGTTTTCTTCTCATGTCTCGTTCTTCTGGCACTTGCCTGGTTCGTGTCATCAGTTGCATATTAGTGATCTTGTCATACCACTACAATCCTTCTATTTTAGACAAGCAACCATTTATGAGAGCGTCCGTGGTTTCAGCGCAGGCTTCTCGCGACAAAGGTAGCGGGCTGGAGACATGGTGGCCTCACGCTACAATCTACCCAGCTCTAAGTGGATATATATCTGACTCTGCTCTGAAAGGTAAAGGCAGCCAGGAGGGGAGCTGGTCATCCCACTTCTCGATACTAAATCTAGTATTGTCAAGTCTCTAACACTTCACTCCCCTACGGCAGTATCTGCTATGAGATTCCTTAGTTTAAACCAAGTTGTCTTGTTAAGATGATTGTCAATAAAAAAAAATGTGGGGGTGGGGGGAGGGTGGGGGGGGGGGGAGACAACAAGACTATTCATCATCATCAGACATATCAATATCTTAGATCGGCTGGAATGGATCTCAGGCGTCTTCTGCATTTACTGTTGATATTGTGATGGACTCTTTCTTGTCCATCTCTTGATAATACATTTCCACTAATAGCGCTGTCTTCCTCTTGCACGTTTGCCTTTAACTCCGCCTTCTATTATGGTCTTTAGTAAGGTGCTGTGTATTTTTACAAGGCCAACATATTTTTTACTGTCTAATGTTAACCTCCGTCATTAATTATCTTTTCATTCCTAGGTTGTTTGTGACCTCTTTATTTGGTTTTCTCTCTATCCATGAGACGCACCCCACTCTTCTATATATCCCCATCTCAAATGCCTCAATTCTTTCCTCTAACTGCTTGTTCATTGTCCATGTTTCTAAACTACACAATGATGAAGAATATATGTAGCACTTGATGATTCTCGATAGTATTACCAGGTTACAACGTCTTGTATACTTTGACATGCATCCTAATATTAGCGGGTCTGAATGCATACAGCTCCCGCCTTCTTCTTCTTTGATCCTTAGCCGACGACCGTCAAAGCAGTCAGTGGCCATCACGCCTAGTGGCGTCTTGTAGGGCAAGAACAAATTGATTCCACTTTGCTCGGTCGGTGGCAATCCTTCGTACAGTGCCCCAACTCTGGTTCATTCTTTGCATCTCAGCCTCCACAGTCCTCTGCCAGGTTGTTTTTGGTCGGCCTCTCTTTCGTTTTCCTTCAGGGTTACAAAGCATAGCAGTTCTTGTGATGGCATCGGGGTCTCTTCTGAGGACATGGCCAACCCAGCTCCAGCATCTGCCAGCTATGATGGTGTGCATGTCCTCTTGCTTGCTCCGAGTAAGCAGATCTTGATTAGTGATGGTATTCGGCCAAAAGATTCGGTGAATTTTTCTTAGGCATGTTGTGTGAAAAGAGGACAATTTCGACATTTCCTTCTCTGTAACTCTCCAACATTCCGCACCATAGAGAAGCACAGAAAGCACACAGCTCTGATATAATCTTAATTTTGTGCTTGTGCTGTATTGGGAGGACTTCCAGATGTTGTTTAGGCTAAAAAAGGCTGTTCTTGCCTTATTCATTCTGATGTTGATGTCTTTGCCTGCCCCACCGTCTGGTGTTACTATGCTTCCTGGGTATGTGAAGGTATCTGTCTGTACCAGTTGCTGATTCCTTACTGATATAGGCTCAGGATTGCTCACATTGAGCGTCATGACCTCAGACTTCTTTAAATTGACGTTCAAGCCCACCTGCTGGCTAAACTTATTAAGTCCATCCATTTTTTCCTGGATGTGTTGATGTGAATGTGCTAGTAGTGCAATGTCATCTGCATATTCCAGATCTTCCAATGTAGAGAATGTTGTCCATCTTATTCCTCTTGGACTGCCCTCTGTTGTCTGGCGCATCACCCAGTCTATGACTGTTAAAAATAGAGTGGTTGATAAGGGGCATCCCTGTCGTACTCCTGTCTTCACCTCAAAGGTTAGGTTGCTCTGCCCAACACTACACGTAAAGTTGGCATAAAGGCTTTTTATGATTGACACTATGCAGCTTGGAATTCCATAAGCCCTCAGTATTTTCCATAAACTGTCCCTATTTATGCTGTCAAAAGCCCTTTCGAAATCAACGAAATTAATGTAAAGCTGTCTTTGCCATTCTGAGCACTGCTCTATAATGTTCCTGAGAGTGAATATATGATCTACACATCTTCTTTTCTTTCTAAATCCTGCTTGTTCTTTCCTCAGTTTGTGGTCTACTGCCTTTGAAATTCTCTGTATAATTATCCTGCCTAGTATTTTGCTAGGAACTGAGAGAAGAGTGATTCCTCTCCAATTATTGCAGTCTGCAAGATCTCCCTTCTTGGGCAATTTGACCATTTGTTCGTCAATAGTCAAGAAAGGACCAGGATTGTAGTTTCTTTTCAAATTTCTTTCAAACTTCTCCCAAACTTCCCTGACTGGAGCAAGAGAGCCTTTGTTCCTTTCTTTCTGTGCGAGTGACTTTGTCATCAAAGCGCAAGCACCCAAACAGCCTGACAAATCTGTTGTAGCTAAACAATGATCTGACAAAGGGGCTTCCCCATATGTCACTGAAAATGACTTTTGTGTCAAGATGCCCTTGGTTGAGAGATCCTAAAGCAAGCAAAGCTGCAAAAAAAGAGCTCTTATTTCAACATTATCAGTATCTGACCCCACATTCCCATCACATTCACAATCATACTTTTTATGACCTTCCCTATTTGTGCATTCGACAATAATGTTCACAATATCTAAAGTTAGGAATAGCTCAAAAGCTGTCGTGGATTGCCTCCCCTGCTTTGCAGTAGTGGTCCAACAATGACCAAAACTCTATCTTTTGTAAATATATGTTCTAACCCATCAGAGAATAAATGGGATATTTCTCATCACCAAATTAAAAAGAAAATTTCCTGCACCGCAATGGTTGTTTAACATTTATAATTATGGCATGATTTGTTTTGTCGCATTGTGTATCCTATAGTTTTGTTGCAGTTGTGGAGTATGATTCTTCCATGACATTTATCTGCTTCTTAATGAAAAACTTCTTGCCCCAACCGTGATTTACTCAGTGGGCTTCTTCTTATTATGGTATAGCTCTGTTTAGAGTGTATTTAGTAAATTTACTGAGACAAATATGCAGTACATACAAAATGATTAAATAGGTTTTAAATTTGTATATTTACAAATAAAAGATTTAATAATCACTTAGTGTGACGTGTAACGGAAATAGAGATACAGTAATCTGACTGCCTTTGCTTTCCCATTTAGTGTCTACCATTGCCTAAGCCAAACCACGCAATTTTCTGTTCGTATGACTCACCCTTGAATCCACACCCCTTTTTCTGGAAATATAACAACAGAGTTTTTTACCAACTGTTCGCAATCTGCCAGTCTAACAGGGAAGAGAACCACGTGTGGTTACCTGAGTTTCTCACGCGAGCTGATTTGCCAATTACCGGTCATTAGACAAACGCGCGAAGAAATAACAGACTGTTTGAAGAAAAACAGGGGCGATAATATTTTCCCGACCACCTTTGATGTTATGCGTTTCAGGGGCAGATAACGTTTGATCTGCGCAAGGGGGCGTAATCTAAGATAGACCCATGCACGGCAAAATCATCTGATGTCGATCAGCATCACTGAGTAGAACGAAGGAAGAAACCTTTGATCCGGGAAAACGCAATTCCTAAATTTCCCTACTATACAGAAGGTGTGAATTGTAACATCTTCTAGTGAGCCAACACCATGATCTGTATATATACCGCGCTCTCCCAAATTCAGTTATTAGAATCGCTCAGAAATTCTTGGATAATCTAAACACGCCAGACTAGAACCGTTCTTTGCTTAATGTGTTAAATTGTCTCGTGGGGATTTCATTTTCTGACTTGTGGTAATAGAAATTGTGATTAAGTGGTTAAATGTGTTAAGTTGACCATTTTAATTCACTTTAATTCCCTAGCGTTTAAACCTAGTGAAATAACCTAACGCATAGATATTTCTCGCCAGTCGTTCAGAGTAATGTGATTTCAAACACCTCAATTTTCTTACACAAGGAGATACGGTTTAGCTGACTGAGATTATTACGTGTGACGGATGAGTGACAGAATAGAATTAGCATTATATTTCATAGTGTGAAATTATATAAGTGACTAGAGTTAATGTCATGTGGCCAAATAACAGACGTTGACAAATAGCTAATAGTGTCAGGCGATTTTTGTTAAAGTGCGCGTAGGGATAAATTGAATAATAAATGACTTTGTGCGCTGTTCATTTTCTCACAGGCAATAACGGGGGAGGGCACATGCCCTTTTTTCCTGACATGCCATAGCGGAAAACTTACGAGTTAACAGGATAGTAGCAGTTTTTTCATAAATGTTCTTTTCTTCCTAATATAGTACCTAATCAAAACCAGCGGCCAGCGGTTCCTACCAGTACCATTATTATTATTTTGGGTCTTCGTTTTTTGGACTAGTTCGGTCTTCCTTCTTCATTCAGTGAAGGATTAATAGTGTCTTTTTAGTTGCTACAAGTCCCAAGTTCCTTCGTGACCCGGTTGAGCTCAAGAGACTAATAAACATTAAAATTGTGGTAGATTTGTGATAGGGGAATTAAGACACAGATTGGTCCCTTCTGAATAGAAATAGAAACAGATGATAGCTCAGTGGGAAATAATAATAGAAATAGATTTCACGAGTGAGATGGTGGAAAATAATAGATTCTGTCCCTGAACCTCGAGAAGCTTCTCTCGGTCAGCCTATCTCTACGACAGATTTAGATTAGTCAGGCAGTCTATTAGAATATATATATTAATATATACCTACCACTCACATATACACACACACTCATAAGTGACGACGGTTAAACGCACAGACGTGAAACTATGACAATAGAAATATAGATATTTTTGGGAACAAGCTGACCGACACACACTTGAAGAAGTTTTTGTAAATTTTATTAATCATAAGAAAATTTATCACAACACATAAATGTTAATATCAAGTACATACAAATACACATAGGTTACAGAATTACTAAAAGAATAATAGTCCCATAGGTATAATCCTTTCCCTCCCCGTTTAGCCCACAATCCTGTTAGGAAAAAGTTATAGCCTCAAAGAGTCACAGATTTATACGCTATAGTCTAAAATTTCCCTCTAGAGTGTAAAAACAGAGTTAATACCTGAATCTAATCTAAGAGGAAAACAGCATTAGCAACAAACTTGCATTAATGAAATTACAAAGTGGGTGCACAAATCAAATCATAAAGGAATCACTCAGTCTTGCATTCTCTCTATTCATTTAGCCGTGGCCACAGGCGTACTTTCTTACCTACAACTTGAGTAGTAACTTCTGGAACAATACTTAGGACATGCACATACAGCAACTCCCGTGTTATTTTTGGCCAAGGGGACCCCAGCTCCACAAGACAGGTTGAATTCACTTCTTCAGGGAGCGTTCTCTTGGTTATTATTATTTAGGATTACTGTTTATGTCACATTTAATTTGTCCAGGCACGAAAGTTTACAGCGAGCACAGTGTCATAGCTTTAGGTTTCCAGTAACTAGGAATGACAGGTCGGTGACTTCTCTCAGTTTAAATTATTGGTCACACCACAATTAGTCAAAAAAAAAACCGTCGGATATGTTACTGTTAGTAATATTTTTCGCCACAGGGGCTGAATGTACTTGAGATTATGGGAAGAATATAATCTGGCTCAATAGGCCCAGTTACTTCATTTTGTCTTAAAGTTCGTGAAATGGGTACTCTGTTTCTGTCTGGAGGCAAGCACAATGCCAGACAGGGTTTAACTTGTAAACTCACGTAGTTAAGGACTAAAATGTTTCTTCTTGATTATTCTCATAGGTACTAAACCCTGCTGGTAGAGGTTGGGCTTTACCCAAAAATACTGTATAAAGAAAAAAAACATATAGAATACTGAATCATAATATTATACACACATCCTATTTCTACCTCGCGTAAGTATCATATATTCACTTCGGTTATTTAACTTAAATCAGAAACTATAAGCTTAGAGCTTGTCTCATCGTTTAAAACTACCGTGAAATAAAATATAGTCATTTAAAAGAATCAATCATCATGAATTAGAAATACGTACATATTTCGTCAACACTCAAGATGAATCAGTGCATTAATTTAGATGTTTAACGATTCTCTGACTGGTTATTAGCAGTTTAATTAAATTTATTAATAGCCGAATGAGTTTAGCTAGAAATTATAAGTTATTTTGCTATCCACTGTAACACGATAAACTTAGAGAAAATATAATTGACTTTCATTTAATCGTTCTACATATAAATATTGTAAAGATACTCGTATAATAGGCGATTTACCACTTAAATCACTCACAAATACTATCAATATATTTACCTCAACACAGCCTACTAAGACTATTTTCTCCAACGAAACTGAGAAATTCTACTTAAATAAAGTGATTTCTAGAACGTAGCTAGGTTGTCTAGAGAACTGCGGAATCTGAAGTAAATTTGAGTTAGATTTCCAGAGTATATATCTTCTCTGAAATCAAAGGAAAAATATTACATCTAAAACCCGAAAACCGGACTCGTTTGCCGTATGTTAGCACCTACGTCCAGATTTACATATTTCCTTACTCATTCTACAGATCAGAGAGGTTTCTCACGCATGAACCGAAACCAGACTTTGCACCTATAGTAAATTCTCTCGATCTGATCAGACATCGGCAATAAAACTTACAGAGTGCGTTTTTACACATTCTGATTCAATGGCCGTTTTCCAGCGATCATTGTTTTTCATCTCAAATCTTTCACCGAGAATTAATTACTTCACTGGCGAATATAGGAACCGGTAATAGACAATTTTCTGCCCTCGGGTCGCTGTTACATCGATTACTCGATCTCTGGCGTTCAAGATACAGGTAACCGGCTCACTTATGCTAATCCAGTATGCTCTTAAACCTGCATCAAAGAGAATGCAATTAAATGCTTGCAAAATTAGAAAGGAAAAATAGACAAAGGTTTGAATTGCTAACAATCTAGCGAATGCGAAAAGAAAGGTAAAAAGAGCGAAAGAAAGGTAAAAAGACAAATGCAGAATAAAGACAAGATATCTGAAATTTATTAATCATATCTCTGCCACAAATATTAAATCGTAATTGGACGGTACCATACCCAGAATTATTTATTCAATTTTCCAGCCCCACTGGGCATACGAAAGAACACATAATCCTGACCTTTGACAGACGCAGCACTGGATTTATTCAGACAGTTGTGCTGTCTCAAAATCGGCACTCACCATAGAGTCAGCCGATAGGATTTACATCATCATCATTTTTACCTATTGTAACATTTGTCTTAGCAACCAGAGGCTTTGAAATACGGGATTTACTTTTCTCCTTGTGCAACAGAGCACGTCTTGCTTCAGTAACTATTTGTGGTGAAAATCGTTTCTTCCAGGGAAAATTACACCACCAAATTAGGCGTCCGCCTTGTAATTATTATTCAATATATAGGCTGGACTGGGGCTATATTTGGGCAACCCACCTGACAGTATATGTTCAGGAGCTATTGTATTGTTTTCAAGGGATACCAACACCACGAATAGGTAAGCGAGATTGTATGTGGCCACAGATGACAGAGTGAGAGAAATACAGAGTGAATATTCCCTTTTGTTACAATCATTGTACTAACTTCTTTTTTTATTTTTTTTTCCACTAAACTGAGTATTTACTGAGTAGTAATTTAGTGGGGAATTTGTTCTTCATATTCTATTCTGTAACTTAATGCTTATCTTGACCTTTGGGTTATTAACCTCTTTTGGGATCTTTTCCTCAACAACAGGAGGGCACTTGTTCGGTTATTTTCATATGTCTGTAAACAATGATTTTATTGATGTCTCTATATGTTTAATGTTGTAAAAAGTTAATGATAATAAACAACAAACATAACTTAAATGTGCGTGTTGGTCAGACCCGTACCAAATTAAAATTAGTTTTTTTTAACGTTTTGCGTGTCTTGTTGTCCCATAATTGTGTGTGTGTGGGTGTGTCTAGTTAAACTTATCTTTTTAAAGATAAGGAGTTGGAAGAGTGTCTTACACTACAATATAGTCGTATAGATAGGCTGGACTAGAGAAACTATTCAGTCCAGAGACAACTTTTTCTCCTTTACTATTCACTCGTGAAATCTATTTCTGCACCTTTAGCCTCACCTATTTACCACTATCACCTCTGCTCAGACGGGACCATAAATATCTTCTAACCTATCGAAAAATATACGACACTTAGGTTTTAACAATGTTTTAAAAAAAATTTATTATTTATCAGAAAGTTATCATCTTGGTGTGATGTAATGGTAGTTTGTAAAGGAGGTCACTTGGCAGCTTTTATGTGTTACTTAGCTGTCAGTGACAGTTCTGCTCCTTCTGATGGTTTGGTTCTTGGTAAACTGGATCGCTGATCCCGCTCATCGCTTGTCAAGGTTGTAAGGCGCAGCACGTTCCCAGAAGTGTCATGGAGTGTCTACGAAGTTGGTCTCGCGCCTTAAAGCCCCGTCTGCTGATGGTATCTAGCTTCGACTACAGGCCACTTGTACCCTTCTTGTTCCAGAGATAGTACCCTCAACTGGTACCACCAACTAGTATGGTAAAAGAATAGAAACAAATACCCTCTGAGTATTGAGTTTCCCGACAAATAGTTTTGTGTCCCCTTCTTCCTAGTCCACCATCCCATCTACCTCAGACTTTACCCTCGATGAGAATTAAGCTTAATCCCTCGAGGGAAAACTTTCTTTACATTTAAATGAAAAGGTTAATAGTATAGATAGAATATGTTTACATTTACATCTACACTGGTTGAAAAATGTTCACAATATAGATTGAATATGTTTTCAGTTACATCTTCTTCTTTCTTTTTCTTTTGATCATTAGCCGGCGACCGTCAGTGAAAATGAAACAAGTTATGGAAACGACAACAAATGAACAAACTTTGCTGCGGAATGGACATCCGGAGTCTGAGGCTCGTATAACTGTCAGTGGTGAAAGCAAAAAATAAGTTACATCTCCACTGCTTGAAAAATATTCACAATATAGAAAGAATATGTGTTCATTTACATGTACACTGGTTGAAAATGTAAATATTATAATTAGAATGTACATCATTTCTTTCATCTTTCCCTCCCTGCTCCATATAGAACTTGGGATTACATATGATTTTAGTTCTCTTTAAGAAACTAGAAATAAAGCAGTCACCAGCCCTTGCAGTGGTGGTTCGTGAAATCATCATTCTATATGCTGAGGTTGCCAGCCTCAAATGACTTGGACATCTACTAGCAGTTTTCACATATTATTATTCACATGGCAATATATACGTATTAGTTCACATGTTAGTGCTGAAAAATATAGAATGTAAAATGTGTAACTTACGCCAATCTTGGCTCACAGACTGCTTGCTCAGAGAAGTAAGTTAATATCTGTTTTATTTCTTGTATGTAGCGTGTGTATAGGGAAGATTTATTAATTTAGGGGCCACGAGGGTGTAGATGAATCTTGGGTGTTTATGGGTTATGCATTATGTAATTTTGAATTATTGTATAGATGTTGTTATTTTGGTTTTACAGCGATTCTCGGCGAGGAGGTTGTAGTAAACCTAAGCCTACCACAAACTTTGCCTTCTCAGGAGAAGGAGGCACGAGACATCAGTATAATTGAAGAAAACTGGGTACGCGATTGTACCTGGTGCTCAGTTACGTCTGGAACACTGAGAGGAATTAGAAGTTTTCTTGATGGGAGGAAACCTATGCCTCAACGGGGGACTTGCCCCTAAATAGCTCGTGAAGGCCCAATACCAACACAGGCTACGTTGCCTGGTGTTGTTTACATTCTGCCACAATAATTCAGTAGGCCTGTTACTGTGATTTTATGGACAGTCTAATGTTGTTGTGTTGAAGGTCAGGTATGCATGTATGCTGTCAGCGTATCTGGTTCTTGTACGATGATGATGATGAGAGACATGGGTGTAGAGACGCGAATGTGTTTAGGCTCATATATGGTAAACAATGCACCCAGTCACACTCGTACTAAAGCCAATGATGGTAGTAACAACTGGTGACAGTTCACACATTTATTCTCACAGGACTAACAGTAGTATCACAGGAACAGTCAATATAAACAGGATCATGTTAACTGGAAATCGCTTGGTATACATCAGACATTCTAAGGCTGGTAGACATTCAAAATATGTGTGCATGGTCAATAGTGGTATGTTCTTTATAGTACAGTTCACAATGCCGCTTTGGTATCCCTGACTGAACGCGTCAGATACCTTAATAACTTTGACATACAAGTTCAACTTGGCATAACACGCCAGTTACATCTTATCATGCTGTAGTATATTGGCCGTAACACAGGCCTCAATATGACGTCAGCTGTGTACTTTTTATACGCAGGTAACATAAACCCTGCTGTAATGTTTGTGTAGATATACCGCCAATCTGCGGTTTCCACCATATATAACTTCGTCACTGGACTTCTGATTATTTGAAGACTAATAGTCTTAGAAGGCTACCTCGAGCACAAAATACAAGTTCTGCATCATGGAAACTGTGAGCTGTTTTCACAGGCTAGGTAAGCCTTTAACATGTTCTGCAACCGAATGCATAGTAATGGAAAAGTCGGTGTTACCTGGAACAGAATCCTCAGAACACAATAAATAACACTGTCGTCATTCCTGATGCACAGGAAATCACTGGGGAAAACTGACAACGCAGTCACTTCGAAGATTTTCCTTCCCCGTAAATACAATGGACATTCATGTCCCTAGAAGCCAGGACACACCACGCTCCCTCACGGAAGTCTAAACTTGGCGCTCAAAACCTGCGCATGGCAAATAGCCCAGAACTCTTTACCTGTCTCAATACAGGTCCGACACAATGAATGAATTAAAGGGAAGATAACCCCTAATCAACCTGACACAGCAAAGTTAAGACATAGTTATACAACTTTGACCAGGGTGAAAAACACGACAAATAAAATGACAATAACAAATAAAAATTCACATGTTATGTAATAGTTCATGTCATAACAAATAAGAATTCACATATTGTGTAATAGTTCATGTCATAACAAATTTATAATGGTGTCATCTTTCTACTCCTCAGAAGTTATACACATTAACATGTCATTTAGATACAGTAATAATTCTTCTTGTAGTCAATCTTTTAAGTGTTCATGTATTTTAGTGTGTGTAAAATTATGAATGTGTATATAAATATTTAAAGTGAGTTTTATGTGTATATGCTAGAAACTGCCAGAATCTCTCATTTCATGAAAATTGCACAATGAGAACTGGTCACTGCCATTCAGACTATACATTATAGATGTATTATTCCACAACACCATATAGATTAGAAATGTACTATTCCACCGCAACATATACATCAGGGATGTGTTATTCCATCACAACAAATAGAGAAGGATTTACTATTCCACCACAACATATACATTCATTTATTCATTCATAACCCTCCACTCCCAAAGGAGCATAGGCCTTCAACAAACACATGCCAAGTCCTCCTGTCACGTGCCATCATCTCAAGTTCTTTCCACATTCTCCTCATCATTTTCACCTCAGTTTCCAGCTCTCTTCTCCATGTGCTTCTTGGTCTACCTCTGCCTCTCTTGCCCTGGGGGTTCCAGAACAAAGACTGCCTTGTCCACAGGTTTCCTCAATGTGTATCCTATCCATCGCCACCATCTTCTTCTCATCTCTTGTTCCACTGGCACTTGTCTGGTTCTTGTCATCAGTTCCACGTTGGTAACCTTGTGATACCATTTTAATCCTTCTTTTCTTCGCAAGCACCCATTTATGAAAGTCTGTAGCTTTTTGGTTGTTGTCTTTGTTGTTCGCCATGTTTCAGAGCCATATAATAGTACTGACTTCACATTTGAGTTGAAGATTCTTATTTTTGTGTTGGATCCGATTTCTCTTGATCTCCATATATTTCCCAATGTAATGAACGCTCCTCTTGCTTTTTGTATTCTTATTTTAATATCACTGTCTGTCCCTCCAACTTTGTCTATATTGCTGCCAAGATATGTTTACGATTCTACATCTTGTAGTGGTTTTTCTTCAAGTTCAACCCTGTTATCATTACCTGCTTAGGGAGCCGCGCTAGCGTAGTGGTTACAACACCGCTCTGGCGACCGGGTGATACAGGATCAAACCCGGGCGATGGCATTTGAGGATTTTTTCGTCGACCGGGATTTGGACTGGATTAACTCGAGACCTGGCGAGGACATTTGAAGGAGTGTCGTCGACCAGGGACTGGCGGCTCCTGAGCCGACCCAGCTGCAATGGGTACCTCCGAAATCGGCGAGTATTTGCCTGAATGGCGAGGGACACCTGTCTGTGTACAAGAAATAAAGGGATACTCACGTAAAATCAATGTCAGGTTAGACATAAAAATAATAACTTGAGATTTCGCCTCGAGTATTAGCGGGCGAACGCAAAAAAAAAAAAAAAAAAAAAAAATTTACCTGCTTTTATTCTCATTATTTTTATCTTTTCCCTGTGTATTTTCAGACCCAATTGCCGTGACTTCTCATCAAGTTTTTTCAATTTGTCCTGCATCTGATTACGGTTATGGGACAGAAGAGCCAAGTCATCAGCAAACTCCAGATCATCCAACTGCTTAGTCAGAGTCCACTGGATTCCATTTCTGTTGTGTGTGTTGTCAATGTTCTCATAACACAGTCTATTGCTAGTAAGAAAAGAAATGGAGACAAGAGGCATCCCTGCCGCACTCCCATTCTTATCCTAAATGGTTCCATAAGCTGCCCTTCATGAAGAACTCTGCATATCAATAAAACCTCTATTTATTCTTCCTAATCTAACTGATAAGCAGCTGAGGGCTGTCACCTCGGGGGCGCATTCCCATAGTCAGTTATGACTGAAGGGGCTATTATTATTATTATTATTAACTGATAACTATTAGCACAAATGATGCTATGGTATCAGTAGTAGGCCAATACCAATCAAGTAGAGCAATATGGGTGTTTTTACATGGGGGGTTTTATCAGAATTTGTGTTTGCCATAAAAAGCTTTGACAGCTAATGGAGTGAGATATTAAATATAGCATCATATACAATAGTCGTTTGGTATAGTAGACAGAGTACAATTGAATTAAACTGTGTGGAAAACATCTCCAGCAATTTACAATGGGTGTTTTTTACATCGAAGTTTCCATATTCTGTAAGAACCTATAATTGCACTAATGCTGACATATTTACATAAAACTTTGGCTTCAAATTTCCGCAACCATAGCGACATTATTCCACTCACACACTTTGCATACACATGACCCAAACTACCAATTATCAGTACGATTACATGCGTATGATAGCCTAGTTCATTAATTTCTGCAGTCAATGGATAGTACTTATCAAATTTATGTTGGTAACATTTATCTAAATTAGCGTCATATGGTATTGCTGCCTCCACTATAAAAGCTGTTTTGTTCTGTCGGTTGATTATTGTTAAATCAGGTTTTATGGCACATGATTTAAATGAAGTGTTACTGCTGCCGAAAAGTGATGGTTTAACTATTATCTCTTTATTTATTGTTATGTCACTCTTATTACTGTATGAGAATTTCTCATAAATAATGTCTACAGCTGTATTGTGCCTTTGTTGGTATAATGTTTGAAATTTGGTACATCCATTCAATAAATGTGACACTGTTTCATATGGGTGGTTACATATTTTGCACATTTTCGTGTATGTCTGTGGATAGTATAGATGTAAAAGACTTTCGCATTCCAGCAACTGTAACCTTGATCTCACATCAAATGAAAGTATTTTATCACTTAATTTAACATTAGATAGAAAACTAGATGACAATGAATGGTTTACACATTTCATTTCGCGCACTATTTTCCCTTGTGACGATTTACTTTTTAGTTCACTTAGAATTAGGTTAAGTTTATGTGATTTAAATCCAGAATAAAAAGCATTTGCTGACTTGTATGTTAGACTCACATCTTCATCTATGTCTAAATATGCAGTGTAATGGCCACTATCATCCACTTTCACACTCACTCCTTCATGCGTGCATTCTTCATTCAGTTCTACCCAAAATGATCTTGGCCAACTTACCTTCGATCTTTTAACTAGATGGTTCATTTCATTTAGCTCGTAACTTGAAAAGTTATTCCTATCTTCATCTACTTGGTCTATTTTACGCTTTTTTATACATACATACATACATACACACACACACACACCCACAACCCCCTCCCCTTTCACACCCACACCAGAATCTTTGTTCTCCAGAAAATACATTGATATGTACTGACATGATATAATAAAATACAACGTGGCATATAGGAGAATCATTAGAATTTGGCTCAAAAAGAAGGAGGGCGGCCTGCATGGAGGCCGTAAGGAGGCAGCCCCTCCACCATGCAAAGGCACAACAGGCCAATCACCTGTTTGCTTTAAAACATGATTACGTAAACTACAAGCGAGAAAATCGGACTGATTCTAAAAGCGACGAACTGGAACGGACTACGACTTATGAAACTTTGAACACAAGAAGTATAAATGGGAAAGAAGAGGAGCTTGTGGAAGAGATGAGGAAAGCAAAATTAGAAATCCTGGCTATAACGGAAACAAAGAAAAAGGGACAAGGAGTCATGGATCTAGATGGCAACATGCTGCTCTACTGTGGTGTACCCACATCTGAAAGAGCTAAAGGGGGCGGGGGTTGCATTGTTGCCAAAAACCAAAAAAAAAAAGTAAAATTCAAGGACATCATAAAGACAGCTGCTGCAGAAGCATGTGGTGAAGTCTGACTTGGGACCAAGAGAAATAGGACACCTTGGTGGACAGAGGAAGTCAAAGAGAAAATAAGAGATAAGAAAATGGCATGAAAACAATACTTAGGAGCTAAACACACAGAAGGACAAATAGAAAAATATAGAGAATATGTGATACTCAAGATTAGAAGCAAACAACAAGGTGCTAGCAGCAAAGCACAAGTTCTGGGAAGAATTTGGAGAAAAGCTAGAAAAAGATGCACAAGAAAACCAGAAACTGTTCTATAAGACCCTAAAGAACATGAGGAAGGAAAAACAATGCCCTCTCAAATTTATAAAGGACAAGAAAGGCAAATTGCTTACTGCCCCAAAGGAAGTAATGGGAAGATGGAAAGAATATTTCACAGAACTCCTTGATGGTGAGCAAGATCAAGCATCAGATATGATAACCACTAGCACAAAAGATGAAACAAATGGTGATGAAGATGACATAAAAATGGAAGAACTGAAGGCAGCACTGGAGAAAATCGAGATGGGCAAAGCAGCAGGGCATGATGATATAACACCAGAAATGGTTAAGTATATGGGAGCATCAGGTGACCTATTACTCTTAAGGGTCCTACAGGCAGCGTGGTGCAACAAGACCATACCAAAGGATTGGGAGATTGCCACCATAACACCAATTTTCAAAAAGGGTGACAATCGACAATGTAGAAACCATAGAGGCATATCCCTTCTCAGTGTCCCTGGTAAAATCTACTCTAGAATTCTAAAGCAGAGACTCTGATGCCTAGCTGAGCCACAATTGGATGAGGTCCAGTGCAGATTCTGAGCTAATCGAAGTACTCAAGACCTAATCTTCACACTCAGACAGCTGAGTGAAAAGGCCCTTGAGTATAAGAGTGAGATCCATCTTTGTTTCATAGATCTGGAAAAGGCATTTGATAGGGTCCCCTGGAGCAAACTTTGGGACTGTTTGGCAAGGAAGAACATTCCAGCACCTCTGATTCATGCTATACAGAGCTTCTACAAGTCTTGCAGGAATTATGTGAGGACAGCAAACCATAAGTCAGAAGAGTTCAGGACCACCACTGGTGTAAGAAAAGGCAATATCCTGTCACCTTATCTTTTCATACTCCTCATGGATGATATTATCAAGGCATGTAAGGAGAGAACAAGAAAGTATACAGTGGGGTACTGCTAAGTAAGTATATAGGAGAATCATTAGAATTTACATAAAGTAAATTTACATAAAATCATCAGTGGAAAACGAGGTGCAAACAATATTACATTAGTAAGAGATAAGCAAGGAAATCTCATCACAATGGTAGAGGGACAGGAAACAAGATGGGCAGAGCATTTCAGAGAAACTCTGAATAAGGAACCACCAGAGACACAATTGAATGTTCCTGAGGCTGAAAATGATCTAGATGTTAATACAGACATCCCACGAAAAGAAGAAATCATCACAGCAATCAAAGGGTTAAAGAATGGAAAAGCTCCTGGTCATGATAACTTAAATGCAGAGCTATTTAAGACAGACCCAGAGCTAGCAGCAGAACTATTAGAACCACTATTTGCACAAGTCTGGAAAACAGGGACAACACCAACAGAGTGGAGAAAAGGAATAATTGTCAAATTGCCCAAGAAGGGAGATCTTGCAGACTGCAATAATTGGAGAGGAATCACTCTTCTCTCAGTTCCCAGCAAAATACTAGGCAGGATAATTATACAGAGAATCTCAAAAGCAGTAGACCACAAACTGAGGAAAGAACAAGCAGGATTTAGAAAGAACAGAAGATGTGTAGATCATATATTTACCCTCAGGAACATTATAGAGCAGTGCTCAGAATGGCAAAGACAGTTGTACATTAATTTCGTTGATTTTGAAAAGGCTTTTGACAGTATACATAGAGACAGACAGTTTATGGAAAATACTGAGGGCTTATGGAATTCCAAGCTGCATTGTGTCAATCATAAAAAGCCTTTATGCCAACTTTATGTGCAGCATTGGGCAGAGCAACCTAACCTTTGAAGTGAAGACAGGAGTACAACAGGGTTGCCCATTATCAACCACTCTATTTTTAACAGTCATAGACTGGGTGATGCGCCAGACAACAGAGAGCAATCCAAGAGGAATAAGATGGACTACATTTTCTACATTGGAAGATCTGGAATATGCAGATGACATTGCACTACTAACACATTCACATCAGCACATCCAGGAAAAAACGGATGGACTTAATAAGTATAGCCAGCAGGTGGGCTTGAACATCAACCTAAAGAAGACAGAGGTCATGACGCTCAATGTGAGCAACCCTGGGCCCATATCAGTAAGGAATCAGCAACTGGAACAGACAGATGGCTTCACATACCTAGGATGCATAGTAACACCATACGGCGGAGCAAGCAAAGACATCAACAACAGAATGAACAAAGCAAGAACAGCCTTTTTTAGTCTAAACAACATCAGGAAGTCCTCTCAGTACAGCACAAGCACAAAATTAGGATTATATCAGAGCTATGTGCTTTCTGTGCTTCTCTATGGCGCGGAGAGCTGGAGAGTTACAGAGAAGGAAATGTCGAAATTGTCCTCTTTTCACACAACATGCTTAAGAAAAATTCTCTGAATCTTTTGGCCGAATATCAACACCAACCAAGATCTGCTTACTCGGAGCAAGCAAGAGGACATGCACACCATCATAGCTGGCAGACGCTGGAGCTGGGTTGGCCATGTCCTCAGAAAAGACCCCAATGCCATCACAAGGACAGCTATGCTATGGACCCCTGAAGGAAAACGAAAGAGAGGCCGACCAAAAACAACTTGGCGGAGGACTGCGGAGACTGAGATGCAAAGAATGAACCAGAGTTGGGGCACTGTACGAAGGATGGCCGCCGACCGAGCAAAGTGGAATCAGTTTGTTGTTGCCCTACAAGACGCCACCAGGCATAATGGCCACTGACTGCTTTGATGGTCGGCGGCTAAGGATCAAAGAAGAAGAAGAAGAAATTTACATAAATTTATACAGCGTTGATGAGGGCTGTTACCATATACATACACACATACACACACAAACAAATCATAGTAATAAAAGGGAATATGGTATTAGGCCCATATTTTCTCGACTATCGGCACACTAGGGGTGATGTGGTCAGCATCCCTCCAGCCGCCTTAACCTTCCCAGAGTTGTTCTGGTACCCAATTGGGTCTGGGTCGACCCAGGAGCCATTTGCGGCCTAAAAAAATCCCACCTCAACTGGGGATTGAACCATGGACCACTGAGAAAGCCAGTGCACTAATCACTATGCTACTGCGGCTCCCTATAATAATAGTATTGTGTTCAAACTCTTGAGATTGCATATGACAAAGATTTTCAAGCATTCTTATATTTTATACTGCTGGTAGTGATGAATTAATGTGTGTGTCTAGACAATTAATACAAGTCAAAAAGCATCACCCTTCTTCCTCTTTCTTCCTTTCTGGTAAGGGGACTCTAAATAAAACAGCACAGTATCACAGCACTTTATAGATGGATGTTCATTAATCTTTATGTGTTAATTATAATTCATTGTTTAAAGAATCGATATAATACAGTATTCTGGGAAGGCATGATAAAGATATATGGAAAATTATTTATAGTTTGCTCTTAACCCTTTTAACACAGCAGTTAAATAGACTTCTGCCATTAAAGAAAAACACAACATTTTCCTTGTATTTTTGCTTTGGATTTTTTATTAATTCTTTTTATTTTGTTGTTTGCAAGACTCATAACATTCAACAAATTGTGTAAACATTCAATAAAAGCAAAATAAATCTGTTCAGACATTAATGTAAACATTTTTTTTTTAATGTGTTCATAATGAAGGAAATTAACTGTTTATTTTACTGATGCATATTTAACATATAGCATGAAATGTGATGCTGCCAAAATGTCTAACTATCCACAATTTAAAATTTTAATGAAGTCATGTCTTAATAAAATTCTATAGAGCTACACAACCTAAGCCATAAAATAACTGATTGCTTATCTTCCACTAGTTATTTATTTCTATCTAAATCCCATATAATTTCAGATGTGCTTTGCCAAGCCCAGAGCATCAATACCAGTAACAGATTCTACAAGAATGATTATACCAGTGATGCATTGTTGACAAATGGCAATTATGATGAGTCTGGCACAACAGAAAATGATGTAGCTGTGCATTCTATTATTTGTCAAGATAGATCAACAGACATTGATGAAACCCAGAATGATTTCAAAGTCGCATTTCAAAATGAAAGTGAGCCAGATGACACCAGGAAGCAAAGTGATCAACATGAAGGGGTTGACATGAGTTGTAGATTTGTCAACAACATGCAAAGTAAGGAAATACAGAACCCTTCTTATCTGAAAACACACAAACAAATACATATTGGAGAGAAGCCTTGCAAGTAGCCTTACAAGTGTGATATTTGTGTAGTAGGATTTACACTGTCTTCTAATCTTAAAAGACACAAACGAATACATACTGGAGAGAAGCCTTGCAAGTGTGATATTTGTGGTGTAGGATTTACACTGTCTTCTAATCTTAAAAGACACAAACAAATACATACTGGAGAGAAGTCTTACAAGTGTGATATTTGTGGAGTAGGATTTACACAGTCTTCTAATCTAAAAAAACACAAACGAATACATACTGGAGAGAAGCCTTACAAATGTGATATTTGTGGAGTAGGATTTATATGGTCTTCTAGTCTGAACAATCACAAACAAATACATACTGAAGAGAAGCCTTACAAGTGTGATATTTGTGGAATAGGATTTACATGGTCTTCATATCTGAAAAAACACAAACGAATACATACTGGAGAGAAGCCTTACAAGTGCGATATTTGTGGAGTAGGATTTACATGGTCTTCTAATGTTAACAAACACAAACAAATACATACTGGAGAGAAGCCTTACAAGTGTGATATTTGTGGAGTAGGATTTACATGGTCTTCTGATCTGAAAAATCACAAACGAATACATACTGGAGAGAAGCCTTACAAGTGTGGTGTTTGTGGAGTAGCTTTTGCACAGTCTTCTGTTCTGAAAAAACACACACGAATACATACTGGAGAGAAGCCTTACAAGTGTGATATTTGTGGATTAGGATTTACACTGTCTTCTAATCTTAAAAGACACAAACGAATACATACTGGAGAGAAGCCTTACAAGTGTGATGTTTGTGGAGTAGTGTTTGCACGGTCTTCTAGTCTGAAAAATCACAAACAAAAACATACTGGAGAGAAGCCTTACAAGTGTGATATTTGTGGAGATGGATTTACACAGTTTTCTAATCTGAAAAAACACAAACGAATACATACTGGAGAGAAGCCTTACAAGTATGATATTTGTGGAGTAGGAGTTATACAGTCATCTGATCTGAAAAAAAAACAAACGAATACATACTAGAGAGTAGCCTTACAAGTGTGATATTTGTGGAGTAGTGTTTACACAGTCATCTAGTCTGAAAAATCAGAAACGAATACATACTGGAGAGAAGCCTTACAAGTGTGATATTTGTGGAGTTGTGTTTACACATTCTAATAACATGAAATCACACAAAAGAATACATACAGGAGAGAAGCTTTACATATGTGATGTTTGTGGAGAAGGATTTACTTAGTCTTCTAATCTAAAAGAACACAAAAGAAGCCATACAAGTGTGATGTTTGTGGAGTAGGGTTTACACAATCTATGAAAGCACTCAAAGCAACTCATAACACTAGTTGTTGTTATTGATCCCTTCTTCCCAATGCCATTTAGTGATATCTGCATGTTTTCACAAGTTTTGGTTTCTACGTACAAGGTGTTCCACTTAAGAAGAAGGAGCATTTCCCTAACATTATTGAGTGCTTGTCACAGAACAGTTTCATGAGTGAATGATGATAGTGATTGGTGTTAAGGGTCACTGAACTGTTGTTAACACTTGGTTATGTGTAACTCAGGTATTGAGTTAAGGTCTGACTTTATGTCAGCATTGTGGTGACTTGTGCATGGGCTGAGAGAAAGCGTTTGGTGAATACAAGTCTCAGCTGAGAGAAAGTGTTTGGTGAGTACAAGTCTGGGGTGACAGAGTTAGTCTGTGTTTGGCGGCCGAGCTGTGCGCTCGAGTCTGTGATTAGAAGCCGAGCTGGGAGCTCGTATTGTGTGACTGTGGAGAGCCACAGATGTGACTATTCTAAATGTGAGAATATATTTGTTATTATATTGTGTAGGACATACCTACTGTACAGGTGAAGATCATTGTACCGCCTGAAAGTATTCCTGTTGGAACCATATTTATATTCTTGTTAGTGGAGAACAGTATAGGGCATTGCAGTGTCCACCCCTGGAGCTACTGGGAAGAAAGGCGATGCATTTTCCACCTTGTAGCTGTATTGGAATAAATACAGGCGTTGAATTCCTGCCTGGAGGAGATTCTGAGAGAATCTTATGGTGACGATTAATGCCGCCAACCACTTAGAATAAGTGAATCACACCTAGTGATGTTATGATTGTGCAAGGAGGGTATGCCAAACCAAGGTCTTTATGTGTACTGTTAATGTGTGTTCCTGTAAAGTCAGTTCGTGAACACGAGAGTTAAGAGTTATTTCCTGCAGGCAATGTCAGCCTGGATGTGATGTCAATATGCTAGCTAAATGTAATTGATTTCCACGATTTATTTATCAGTCGAATAAATGTTATGGAACTGTACCAATGGCATTGGGTTAATTCATATGAGCCATTGTTGATCACCATCTTCATACAACCCACACCCACCATAATATTGTTCCTGAAAACTTGTGACATCGTCTATAGTGTCCTGACAGTGCTGGGCACTCAAACAGATGGCAGTCAACAGTTTCGTAGGGGTATTTACATAACTGGCACTCTGTTGTGGTTGGATTCTGTTCAAGTGACTTTTGAGTGGTATATGTTGTGTTCTGAGCCGGAAAATGGTGCCCTGATCTCTCCTTGTAAGATGGCCAATGTTGTCATTAGGATCAGGACTGTCCATATGTCTGTAATCCTCTCTCCCAGTGTTTCCCATGGCCCCTCTGTTCAGCCAAGTTTCTTTGTTTGTTGTTCATATGAGAGTTTTGGCTGATTGGAGAGTTGTTGCTGTGAGTGGTTGTTATTGTCTTGTTCCTTTCTTTGCTAATCTGTCTGCTGTGTCATTACCTGGTGTATTTGAGTGACCGGGGATCCACTGCATAACTATTCTGATGCCATATGAAGTGATAAGCTGATCAGCATCAATGATTAGTTTAGTACTCATACAGGAGAGAAGCCCAACAAGTGTGATGTTTGTGGAATAGGGTTTACACAATGCTATTATCCTAATAGACACAAAATGAATACATACTGGAGAGAAGCCTTACAAGTGATGTTTGTGGAATAGTGTATGCACAGTGTTCTAGTCTGAAAATGCACAAAATAATACATACTGGAGAGAAGCCTTATAAGTGTGGTATTTGTGTGGTGTAGTGTTTTATCAGTGTGATAATCTAAAAACACACCAAATAACACATACAGGAGAGTAGCCTTACAAATGTGATATTTGTTTTATGAGGTTTGCATGGTGTTCTAATCTGAAAAGACACTATAAAATACATAAACGAGAGAAATTTTTCTAGTGTGATATTTGTGGTGTTGGGTCTTCACAGTTTGACAGTGTTAAGAGACATAGTAAAGTAGGCTGACCATATATCTAAATTTGTCCAGATTTTCATGCATAAACTGTGCGTCTCTGCAGATTAGTTTAAATGTTGAAATATCCGGCTTTTACACAATTTACTAAACTAAAAAAGATGCCACTTTGAAAACTCATCTGAATTTCACTACCGACAATTGAATCTCCTCATAGTCAAGCAAATAATGTATATACAATCCTGCAGCTTTCATGTTATTGGATAGTTTATGCAGTAATAGATTATCATCATATTCTCAGTTTTACATATTTTCGCTCTATTTGTTTATTGACACTATTTACCAAAAATGCACTTTGAATAATAAGACGGTATTAGGTTTAGTCATGTAAAACCTTGTTATCTGTTGCAAATTACAAATAATATTAACTTTAATATTGAGTTAAACATTAATTAAAGACACTGTATATTTATTGCACAAACGTCAAGTTTTGGCAGGAGTGCTTCCTTCAACCTAGACACAAAGTTTGTCAGTTATATTAGAGTACATGTCCAAATATAAAAGACCTTGTGATGTGCATAAATAAAAGTGTGTAACAATATTTTAAAAAAAATTCCAAGTAATGCCAGGGGTCTGCAAGATTCAGAAGCAGAATGTCTTTTGTACAGTGATGGCACATTTGTGTCAGTGGTTGGCAAGATTGTGAAGCAGAATGTCTTGTGTGGTCAGAGGTGACTGTTACGTATAATAGAAAAAGAGCCTACAGTAATCTGGCAGTCTTTGTAACCTCGTAGTGCTATATGATTTGCTAGCTAAAACCATGCATTTACTGCCTGTCTTTACTCACACAAGCTTACTTTTTTGTCCATGCCTCTTTTCTTTGAACACAAGCAAACGAAGTTTTTATAAACTTTCGTGGTTTGCCCGTCATAACAGGTAGCGAATCAGGTTTGTTTACCTCACCTTCTCACGCGAGCTTATATGTCAGTCATATGATACCTGACAGAACGCAAGTGAAAAACACTGAATCTTTTTGAAGTCTACGAAGTGAAATCCAAAACTCCCCGAGTACGCTTTGATGTCTGGCAAAACCTTCGAGAAACCCGTTACACATAATAAGTCTTTTGATGCCAGTCGAAGATGCCCAATGGAAGACCAACCATAAGCCTTTATCTTGTAACTCTGTTTCTGATTCTCCGTTACACACAGTAGCGCGAAAATAAACAACATCTATAGATCAGAGAAATATAATGATATATATAAACTGTGTTGTCTTAAACCTGTCATCAGTGTCACTCAGAGTTTTTGAATACTCTAAGCACGCAGTTCTAGAACCATTATTGTGGAAAATGTGTTATTAGCATTAGTGGGGATTTTTCATTCTGATTTTCTGGTAGGAAATAGTGCAAATGTGTTTTAAAAGTGATAGCGTTTACCATCATTCTTCACTTAGATTTTTCCCGCTAGTTAAAACCTTGTGAAATAAAATAACATGTAGCAATGTCATACCAGAGGTTAAATTAAACTGCTAATTTTTGCCACACGCTTTCTCATACGAGAAGAGACGGTTTTAGCTGAGTGGACTTATAGGATAAAAACGTCTGATAGTGATAGTAAAGAATTCATGCTATATTTCATTATGTTGATTTATTATAAGTGCCTATTATTTAATTCAATACAATGACTAACAGACGCCGATAATTTAATAGCTATTAAAGACGGGCAATTTTTGTGTAAGTGCGCATATGGATATTTAAAAATAATTAACATTGTACGCTGACTGCCAGCGCAAGCAGGGGCAGAAGAGTTGCATAACTCCATCCAACCTATACTCAGCGCCAGCGAAGCTTGACCGTGTAGGCGTAAAGGAAAACACTGTGCGCCTTTTAAATTTAATCAGGACTGACGGAGTGGAGAAGAGATCGTCGTGTCTTTGTGTGTATATAGTTTCGTAGGATAGTAGCATTTTTTTCTCCATGAATTTTTCTTATATTCTTCACAGACCTTATCACAAGAGCGTCCAGCGGATTTTTGTTTTTTTGTTTCACTTTTGGTTTTTCTGGGTTACTTGGTTTGAGCGGTACCAATTTTTCATTTAAAAAATATATACTCGCCAAAGATACATGAGAAATATTTTAACTTGTACGTTTAACTAGACTTATAAAACCATTAACTGCTAGATTTTTATGACAATATTATGATATTTCATTGTGGTGTTTTTTTTCATTACTCTTAAGGGTCCTACAGGCAGCATGTTGCAACAAGACCATACCAAAGGATTGGGAGATTGCCATCATAACATAAATTTTCAAAAAGGGTGACAATCGACAATGTGGAAACCATAGAGGCATATCCCTTCTCAGTGCCCCTGGTAAAATCTACTCTAGAATCCTAAAGCAGAAACTTTGATGCCTAGCTGAGCCACAATTGGATGAGGTCCAGTGCAGATTCCAAGCTAATCGAAGTACTCAAGACCTAATTTTCACACTCAGACAGCTGAGTGAAAAGGCCCTTGAGTACAAGAGTGAGATCCATCTTTGTTTCATAGATCTGGAAAAGACGTTTGACAGGGTCCCCTGGAGCAAACTTTGGGACTGTTTGGCAAGGAAGAACATTCCAGCACCTCTGATTCATGCTATACAGAGCTTCTACAAGTCTTGCAGAAATTATGTGAGGACAGCAAACTATAAGTCAGAAGAGTTCAGGACCACCACTGGTGTAAGACAAGGTGATATCCTGTCACCTTATCTTTTCATACTCCTCATGGACGATGTCATCAAGGCATGTAAGGAGAGAACAAGAACGTATTCAGTGGGGTACTGGAAGATGAGACAGGTTTCAGAGCTAGCATTTGCTGATGATGTTGTCCTGATTGCTAAATCAGAGACACATCTCCAATCCAACATGCAAGTCTGGAAGGAAGAGCTGGAGAAGAGAGGGATGGTCATAAGCAGCTCTAAAACAAAATCCATGGTGATATCACAAGAAGAAAGAAGACATCAGATTAAGTTGGGAGAACAGATCCTGGAGCAGGTCGACCACTTTAAATATCTCGGAGCTATTATAGACCGAAAGGGAGGCATCAAAGAAGAGTTGGCCACTCAAAAAGCAGTGGCTGGGAGACTTTTTCAGGCGATAAATCGAGGATTCCTCAGCAAGATAGAGGTTGGTAAGAAAACGAAGATGGTTGTATACCGCTCCACCTATGTCCCAGTCTTGACATATGGATGCGAGTCATGGGCAATGACTACAACCCACAAAAGCCAGATCCAAACCTCAGAAATGAGGTATCTGAGGAAGGTGGTTGAAGTAACAAGAAGAGACATGGTCCGCAATTAGACGATACGTCAAGGCCTAAAATCCCAACTGCTGCAGACCCAAATAGAACAGTCCCAACTAAGATGGTTTGGCCATGTCTGCAGAATGGGAGAAGATCGGCTACCATGACAAGCATGGGAAACAAAGAGCCAGGGATCCAGACCCCCAGGATGACCCAGAGTCCGCTGGGAGGACAACATTAGACAATCTTTGAAGGACCGAGGACTAGAATGGATCCAGGCCAGGAAGAAAACAGCTGATAGAATGGTCTAGCGCTCTCTCTTCCAAACCTCTACACCTCACGGTAGAAGGGGAACGACTAAGTAAGTATGTATATGCAAATGTGTAAAAACTTGTTTTATAGATATTTTAAAAACTAGAGCTAATCTGGTGTTTTAACGGCCATTTTCATATTCAGCAGCCCAAACAACATAAAGGTAACTTGGTTTAATCTCTGATACACAGAAAAAGTCAAAATTTGTTGTCCAGTGTAATACCAGCTTGAAGTAGTTTATCTATTTCTCCACGTAACGCTGTCTTCTTCCTGGCCTGGTTCCATTCTAGTCCTCGGTCCTTCAAAGAATGTCTAATGTTGTTCGCCCAGCGGACTCTGGGTCATCCTGGGGGTCTGGATCCGTGGCTCTTTGTTTCCCATTCTTGTCGTGGTAGCCGATCTTCTCCCATTCTGCAGACATGGCCAAACCATCTTAATTGGGACTGTTCTACTTGGGTCTGCAGGGGGTGGGATTTTAGGCCTTGACGTATCGTCTGGTTGCGGACCATGTCTCTTGTTACTTCAACCACCTTCCTCAGATACCTCTTTCTGGGGTTGGATCTGGCTTTTGTGGGTTGTAGTCATTGCCCATGACTCGCATCCATATGTCAAGATTGGGACATAGATGGAGCGGTATACAGCCATCTTCGTTTTCTTACCAACCTCTTTCTTGCTGAGGAATTCTCGATTTATGGCCTGAAAAAGTCTCCCAGCCGCTGCATTTCTTTGATGCCTCCCTTTCGGTCTACAACACAGCCCTACAAAAAAAAATTTTTTTTGGTGCCAAATATTTTACTCTTGATTGTACATAAATAAGGCCTGCTCAATCCAAATATCACATTTACTTGTCTGTAGCAGCTCTAGTTTTTGAGATGCAGACATTTTTGTATTTCATTAATACAGGGTGACCCAAAAAGAACGGGCCCGCGCGCGCACTGTTTGTGCGCGCGCGGGCCCGTTTTTTTTTTTTTTTTGGGGTCACCCTGTATTATTACAATATTTTCTATATAAGGCTATGTTAGTATGCTACTTATTTTATTACACTTTTAACAGAGAATGGCATCATCTTCAAGAAGAGCATGTTTTCTTTCACCGCATTTTTTTGGTTATATTTGTGGTGAGTATACTTTCAAAGAAGAACATAGGAAGCATATTACTGTTTTTGTGAAAAAGGCATACTTTGCTTACTTTAAAGCAAAACTAGGTGACCAGGACAAGTCTTGGGCTCCTCATATTGTTTGCAAAACATGTGTTGAACACCTGCGACAGTAGACTTGTGGGAAAAGAAAATGTTTAAAATTTGGAATTCCAATGGTTTGGAGAGAGCCCAAGAACCACTATGATGACTGTTATTTCTTTGTTGTGAAGGAGGTTGTAGGGGGTCTTGTTAATAAAATGGGTGTAAGTTATACACCAGATGAGTGGCGACTTTTCATTGACAGCTCTAAAAGAAGTTTGAAGGGTGTTCTCTTACACAATGGTAACAAATATGGCTCAATTCCAATTGCTCATTCTACTACAATGAAGGAGGAGTATCTACAATAAGCACAGTTCTAGATAAATTGATGTATTTAGAACATAACTGGATGGTTTGTGTAGATCTTAAAATGATGAACTTCTTGCTTGGCCAGCAAAAGGAATTCACCAAATATCCATGCTTTATATGTTTGTGGGATAGCAGGGCAAAAGATATGCACTGGACAAAGAAACAGTGGCCGTTGAGGGATGAATTTAAAGTTGGAGAAAAAAATATTGTCATTAAGCCTCTCATTGATCGAAAAAGAGTTCTAATGCCACCATTACATATAAAGCTTGGCTTGATGAAGCAATTTGTTAAGGCACTGAACAAAGATGGTACCTGTTTTAATTACTTATGCAGAAAGTTTCCAGAATTGAGCATGGACAAACTTAAAGCTGGAATTTTTGATGGACCTCAAATTAGAAAGTTAATAAACGATCCAAATTTTATTGATTCCATGAACAAAACAGAGTCCACAGCCTGGTCATCATTTGTTTTAGTTGTGCAAAACTTTCTGGGTAACTTTAAAGCAGACAATTATTCTGAATTAGTTGGAAACATGCTGTCGAGTTTTTGTGAACTTGGATGCAACATGAGCATAAAATTGCACTACGTCCATAACCATTTACATTTATTTCCGGAGAATCTTGGCGACTTTAGTGAGGAGTGTCATGGAATATTCTAATCCACATATAAAAATTATCAAGTAAATATAAAGCCTAATAAATACATATAATAAATAAAGGAAGAAAAATGGTAAAGAACAGTGCTGTCACAATGACTGTACTCGAAATCCCCTTGTTTTCTACTGCGTAAGCAAATTGTAACGCTTTCACGTTGATATTAAAGGCTTTCTGCAACATACACGCGTTTCCCAAACACACAATAAAATGTGCTGCCTTTCTAAGAAAAACCTTGAAATATGCAAGTTGACCTACATTTTAAATTCCATTCATGTCTTTTTCTACACTGCGTTACCAAAACGAACGAACAGATGGTCAAAAGTAGAAAAAGAGAAAGAGGGGCGAATGAAATCAGGAACGCATGCAACATGCGTCGCGCGATACACAAATGCTGCCATCACGCGTGTAAGTCTACATGCACTAATTTTTTTTCAGACGGACAGTGATAAAATACACTACCCTTTCCCAGAGTTAGGTTTATAAATCATAAAAAACTCTTATTAGAAAAGATAACATTAGATGGGTTTACGGTTGAAAACATAACAGTACCCAGACAGCACATCTTCGAAACAGGAGGTAGAAAATACATATTTTGAACGCAGCCACGTAGCTCTTTTAAAGTGGGAAAATTGGGTTCCTTAGGGCTTGCTGACAAATAATATGTAAAACGTTACGCAAATAGTCCAGGAATTAATAAATTATACCCAAAATAAAATAGTGAGGATGCCTGACAGCATGGAATCATTTCTGCTCATAAAATTTTTTTATAACGTGTTTGAAAAAACCTTACGTTACATAAATAGCTTACCATGTAAACTCCAAATTGATTGGAGCGCAACAAATGAAAGCCTAACCACGATTGGTCGGGCTATAAATACTATCTTTCGTTGTTAGGGGAAATGGGAAAAGGTAACATTTTTTCAAACACTTGTCGAAACGGGGCCTCATTGGTCAGACTCGCTGATATACACACTTGGGAGCGTTAGTTCGAAACCACTTGTTTAAATAAGCTTGATAAAGCATCAGTGCGTTGAAGCCAGCTTATATTTGGCTCAATAAAAGCCTGGAAGATAAGCAGATGGGAATTTGTGCCAGTTTGTGCCAGAATTCATTGCTAATCAACGTATCTGTGTTTATTTCCATGAAATTGTGGTAAGCTTGAACCATTCAGTATCTTTTAATGAAAATTGAATGTAAATTGTTAATTTATGCCTGTATATATATGTGTAGTTCAGTGGCAAACAGGAGATAAAGCCTATAATGCTCCAGCCTGAACAGAGGGTGTCGGAGGGAAGTAAAACGGCATGGAATGGCCAAATAGTACACTGACACCTGGATGATTGATTAGACAGAAATAATGCTGGAAGTGCAGAGGCGTAGTGACCATTAAGGATGGTAATGCTGGTATAAAGTATTTCAGATGAAGCTGACTGTTGGCCTAACGCTCTGAACTTAATGTTTGTGATGTATTGTGATCAGTGTAAAAAGAAAATATAAATTAGTTATGAAGTAGAAGGTACATCCTTCTTGATTTCAGGGACCGTGGTCTTGATGGTACTGAGCAGCACCTGGTCAGAGCTTTGCTGAATCCAGTGTCGGACAGCATACTCCTTGGTCCTTTTAGCTATCAGTGAGGTGTCTCCAGAGCCCAGAGGAGAATTCGAGCAGAGGAGTCCTTTCCTGCCGCCATCACGCCAGATAAGCTAACTTGGCCAGCTGAGCTCAACATTATGTCCCCTCATCTGGAAATAACTTTGTAAAAATAACATTCAGAGGGGAATTTACTTGTCTTAATATCAGGAACTGAGAACATCTCCAATAATAGTCCCAAAAGACAAACTATTGAAGTCATGATGACAAATACCAACAGAGCTTGAACAAAACAAAACCAGTATTACCTTATATTACCACTACACAACTGACACACATAGGATATTTTTAATAATATATGTCACTACAATATTCATATTGATAAAGTCTGTACATATACTTGTAATTAAAATTGATTGTGATTCCTGGTTCCTTTGTATTTGAATCAGGACACAAATACATTATTAACAGCACTGAATACATATTGTTATTTGAAACGTTACGAGTGACTTCTTTAAGATATTCTCATAGAGTGTTATATGTATGTGAGTGTCACAGTGTTGTTAAGAGTAGTGGATTAAATTAAATTGTTTATCTGTCTGTTGTTGTGACTTACACTTCATCATACACATACCCTAGACACATAACGTAGTCATCACACTATTCCAGAATAATTCTGACTGAGATATATAGATATGTGGTAGCAAGTAAGGTTATATATAATACACTACTCTTATTAGATATATATATACCTTCACAGCTGATCTCAGTCAGTACACTAAGTCCCCTATAAATATTTATAACATCCCACTTCACCACATATATTGGGGTCTCGCTCTTGGGATTTTGAATCTTTCCCTATTAAAAATATTGGGGGTAATTCACTTCAGGGAATATAAGAATTAAAAGGTATCCTTGGGTGGAATTAAATAAGGTTGAGCTCACGGTGCCTGTGTTGTCCATTATATATATTTAGAATTTGAATTGTTGGTTAGACATTGTAGAAATTTACATGATAGACAATGGCGGACCTGGCCAAATTTCGATCTGCTGCGGTTCAGACTGCAAAAGAGTTAGGATTAGATGGGCAAGTTATGGTTGCCTATGTCACGACGGAATGTGACAAATTTATTGAACGTGAAGAAAGAAGGTTTGAAGCCGAAAGAAAGTTAGAGGCTGACAAGGAAATTAAGAAGTTGCAAGCTGAGGCTGAGACTAAGAAGTTGCAAGCTGAGGCTGAGACTAAGAGGTTGCAGATTGAGGCTGACAAAGAGGCTAAAGCATTGGAAGCCGAGGAAAGAAGGCAGGCTGCAGAAAGGGAAGAGAGGAGATTAGCTGCAGAAAGGGAAGCAGAAGATAAAAGATTACAAAGGGAACATGAGTTACGACTAAGGGAGTTTGAGTTTCAAGGCCATGCTCCTGAAAATGGTGCCAGTCCCTTTGCCTCTGATGCTACGGTTACTCAAGGAGCCTCAACCTCAGCTATGAATTTTCATTTAGATCATTTTGTTGAGAAAGACGATGATATAGAGAGCTACCTGAATAGGTATGAGCTATTAGCTACCACGTATGGGTTAGAGAGAGAAAGGTGGAGCTTAAAGTTATCTCAGGGACTTCGTGGGGCAGCTTATGAAGTTTTTGCAAAAATGAGCAGAGGTGATCAGGAAAATTATGACATGCTAAAGCAGGCTCTTTTGTTAAGGTATGAAAAGAATGCAGAATTCTATAGAAAAAAATTTAGGAATGCTAAACTACTGTCAGGTGAAACCTATCACCAGTTCTCTGCACGAATAGAGACATACTTGGAGAAATGGACTTCTCTGGGGAAAACCCAAGATCTTAAGGAAATGGTCCTTATAGAGCAATTAAGAGAGTCCATGGCTCCAGACCTGAGAAAGTTTCTCATGGAACAAGGTGCAGAGAGGCTGGGTGAGTTGCTAAATGTTGCTGAAAGGTATCAAGCAGCTCAAGCAGAGGTAACAGGTAATAAAAAGAAACAAGTGGATAACTTTAGGGCACCACAGAACTTTAATAAATTTGATCCTAAGGATCAAAATAAAGGTAAGCACCAATTTGATAGGCCACGGTATGACAATAAAAATAAATTCCCACAATTCGATGAAAGGAAATATGATGAAAGAAAATCTTTCAACCAAGGAAAAAGGTGGTGTAAAAATTGTAAGATGAACAATCATGACACTGACCATTGTAGAAGGAAACCTCCTCATTTTGCTGCTATGACATCGGGGAAAAAGGAAAAGAAGGGCAAACCTGAAGAATTACAGGAACCATACCACCCCCCAGTGTGTGAAGATGTCATCTGTAATGGTGTCACTATAAGATGTTTATATGATACCGGTTTAGATTACGATTCCGTTGTGAGTTCTCACCTGGTGCAGGCCGATCAATACACCACGGAAACAGTGGAGATTCAAACTGCAACCAAGGATGTAGCTACCATGACACTTCCCGTCGCCCGAATAAAAGTGAAAACGCGATATGTGGAAGGAATCATAAAAGCAGCAGTGATAAATGAGCCAATCTACCCTCTAATATTGGGGTGTAGATATGTCTTCTTGGGGAATCCCAAGAGACCTGTGATATTGGCAACAGTGCAGACCAGATCACAGTCAAAGAAGGAGGAGGATAATCCCATAAATACTCACCCAGATGAGATGAGGAAGGCACAGGCTGAGGACAAAACACTCAAGCCATGTTTCAAGAAGTTGCCCAAATCTCATACACCTCCAGGCAAGGGAGAGTTTTATATGAAGAACAAACTGATATATAGGAAGGCTGGATCTGAATCCAATGGTCACGGACAGCTGGTCCTTCCCACTTCATATAGGACTAAAGTGTTGGAACTAGGGCATGCGATTCCCTTCAGTGGTCATATGGGAATCAGCGCAACAGGACAGCGAATAGCTTGTCACTATTTCTGGCCAGGAATAACTGAAGATATCAAACGATATGTAAAATCCTGTCCAGAGTGCCAACGAGTAGCACCTAAACATTGGACTGCACCAGCAACTCTGGGGGAAATGCCCATAGTGGGAACACCCTTTGAGAGAGTTGCCGTGGATCTTGTGGGACCTCTCACCCGAACCAAGAGAAGGAACAGCTACATTCTGACTCTGGTGGACACTTGTTCTATGTGGGGAGAGGCAGTAGCCCTGTCATCGATTGATTCAAAACATGTGGCTGAGGCATTGCTCACAATTTTCACAAGGTTAGGCTTTCCCAATCAAATCTTGACTGATAATGGCTCTCAGTTCAAGGGGAAACTAACTGAAGAAGTTTTCAGGATCTTCCAGGCCAAACACTTCCATTGTAGTGTGTATCATCCCCAAGGGAACGGCCAAGTGGAAAGATTTAACGGCACATTGATGTCGATCCTGAGAAAGTTGGCACACGAAAAACCAGATACATGGGACCAGTACCTGCACGCCGCCCTCTTTGCTTATCGGGAGGTACCCCATAGTTCAACCGGTATGGCCCCGGCAACATTATTGTTTGGAAGGCCAATAAAAGGTCCACTTGAAGCTTTGTTAAGAACGTGGACTGATGAAAAGGCAGAGGAAAACATTACATCTTCATACCAATATGTGAATGAGCTGACCACTCGGTTAAAAACTGGCTGGAAACTTGCCAATGAAAATTTGAAACAAGCCAGGAAGAAACATGCTGCCTATTATAACAGGAAGGCGAAGGACAGAAATTTGGCTGTGGGAGAGAAAGTACTGCTTCTTTTGCCTGGGAGTCAGAATAAGTTACAAATTGGATGGCAGGGTCCATATACAGTTCTAGAGAAGGTGTCTAGAACAAATTATAAGATAGATAAGAAGGGGAAAGAAAAAATCTATCATGTGAATCTCCTGAAGAAATATTTGGAAAGAGAACATCAGGAAGAGACACACTTGTTGACCTTGTCCATCGCCATGGAGATGAAAAAGGAACCACTTTCATCATTTGAATATCCATTACACCCCTGTGAGACAGCAGTACAGGTGAAAATCAGTACACATTTAACGAAAACTCAGAAAGAGAGAGTGCAACAGGTTCTAAATAATCATGCAGAGGTGTTAACAGACCGACCAGGGCATACAAACCTATTGGAATATGATATGAAACTAATAGACTCCACACCTGTCTGTATGAAACCATATTCGATTCCGTTTGCTAAGGAGAAAGCTTTGAAGGAAGAGATAGACTATCTGTTGAAGGAAGGAATTATTTCGCACAGTGAGTCTTCGTATAGTTCCGGTGTTGTACTTTTAAGGAAGCCCTCTGGAGAACATAGACTCTGTATAGATTACAGGAGACTGAATGCTATTACAGAAGGACAGGTGGATCCATTGCCGGATACAAATCAGCTGTTTGCCAGACTAAATAAAGCTAAATATTTCTCAAAAGTGGATCTGAGTAAAGGATACTATCAGATTCCAGTAAAGCCTGAGGTTAGACCATACCTAGCTTTTAGTACCTCAGAAGGACACTATGAGTTTAATAGATTGCCATTTGGATTGAAGAATGCGCCTAGTGTCTTCTCTAGAATGATGAGAAAATTATTGGATCCTCTGAATAATCCCTGTATAACAAATTTTATGGATGATATCCTTATAGCAACAGAAACATTTGAGGAACACATTGACTCTCTGAACATGCTGTTTGATCGACTTAGGGAGGCAAATTTAACAGCCCGACCAACTAAATGTTGCGTTGGATGTAAAGAATTGGAATTTCTGGGACACACAGTTTATCAGGGAAACATGACCCCTGACCCAAAGAATTTAGAGAAACTACAGAAAGCCCCGAGACCACAAACCAAGAAGGACGTGAGATCCTTTGTCTCATTATGTGGTTTCTACCAGAAGTATATCAAAAACTTTAATTCCATATGTGCACCGTTAACTGAATTGACACGTAAAGGACATCCAGATCGCATTACATGGACACCACAATGTGAAATGACTTACCAAGAATTGAAGGAAAAGCTCACAAGTAAACCCATTTTGAAATTACCTGACTTAAGTCAAGAATTCATAGTAAGGACGGATGCAAGTAATATTGGGTTAGGTGCAACTCTACTACAGAAATCAGATGCATTGGATGGGGAATTAAGCCCAGTGGCATATGCTAGCAGAAAGTTGAATAAAGCTGAAATCAACTACTCAACTAGCGAAAAAGAATGTCTTGCAGTAATATGGGCAAATAAAGAAATTCAATATTTATCTATATGGGAAGGCATTTAAGTTGCAAACGACCCACAAACCTTTATCGTTTCTAGCACAGGCTAAGCATGAGAACTCTAGGTTACTCCGATGGTCTTTGCTTCTGGCTCCATATAATTTTAGCATTGAGTATATATCTGGAAAAACCAATTTGGGAGCGGATTTTTTAAGCCGCCATCCGTGTGATGAGAATCACCGTAAACCCCAGCAATAATAATAAATTTCTCTATGTGTATATAGAATAAAGGACTGACATATAATGTCTGTTTTAAGAGGGGAGGTGTCATGGAATATTCTAATCCACATATAAAAATTATCAAGTAAATATAAAGCCTAATAAATACATATAATAAATAAAGGAAGAAAAATGGTAAAGAACAGTGCTGTCACAATGACTGTACTCGAAATCCCCTTGTTTTCTACTGCGTAAGCAAATTGTAACGCTTTCACGTTGATATTAAAGGCTTTCTGCAACATACACGCGTTTCCCAAACACACAATAAAATGTGCTGCCTTTCTAAGAAAAACCTTGAAATATGCAAGTTGACCTACATTTTAAATTCCATTCATGTCTTTTTCTACACTGCGTTACCAAAACGAACGAACAGATGGTCAAAAGTAGAAAAAGAGAAAGAGGGGCGAATGAAATCAGGAACGCATGCAACATGCGTCGCGCGATACACAAATGCTGCCATCACGCGTGTAAGTCTACATGCACTAATTTTTTTTTCAGACGGACAGTGATAAAATACACTACCCTTCCCAGAGTTAGGTTTATAAATCATAAAAAACTCTTATTAGAAAAGATAACATTAGATGGGTTTACGGTTGAAAACATAACAGTACCCAGACAGCACATCTTCGAAACAGGAGGTAGAAAATACATATTTTGAACGCAGCCACGTAGCTCTTTTAAAGTGGGAAAATTGGGTTCCTTAGGGCTTGCTGACAAATAATATGTAAAACGTTACGCAAATAGTCCAGGAATTAATAAATTATACCCAAAATAAAATAGTGAGGATGCCTGACAGCATGGAATCATTTCTGCTCATAAAATTTTTTTATAACGTGTTTGAAAAAACCTTACGTTACATAAATAGCCTACCATGTAAACTCCAAATTGATTGGAGCGCAACAAATGAAAGCCTAACCACGATTGGTCGGGCTATAAATACTATCTTTCGTTGTTAGGGGAAACGGGAAAAGGTAACATTTTTTCAAACACTTGTCGAAACGGGGCCTCATTGGTCAGACTCGCTGATATACACACTTGGGAGCGTTAGTTCGAAACCACTTGTTTAAATAAGCTTGATAAAGCATCAGTGCGTTGAAGCCAGCTTATATTTGGCTCAATAAAAGCCTGGAAGATAAGCAGATGGGAATTTGTGCCAGTTTGTGCCAGAATTCATTGCTAATCAACGTATCTGTGTTTATTTCCATGAAATTGTGGTAAGCTTGAACCATTCAGTATCTTTTAATGAAAATTGAATGTAAATTGTTAATTTATGCCTGTATATATATATGTGTAGTTCAGTGGCAAACAGGAGATAAAGCCTATAATGCTCCAGCCTGAACAGAGGGTGTCGGAGGGAAGTAAAACGGCATGGAATGGCCAAATAGTACACTGACACCTGGATGATTGATTAGACAGAAATAATGCTGGAAGTGCAGAGGCGTAGTGACCATTAAGGATGGTAATGCTGGTATAAAGTATTTCAGATGAAGCTGACTGTTGGCCTAACGCTCTGAACTTAATGTTTGTGATGTATTGTGATCAGTGTAAAAAGAAAATATAAATTAGTTATGAAGTAGAAGGTACATCCTTCTTGATTTCAGGGACCGTGGTCTTGATGGTACTGAGCAGCACCTGGTCAGAGCTTTGCTGAATCCAGTGTCGGACAGCATACTCCTTGGTCCTTTTAGCTATCAGTGAGGTGTCTCCAGAGCCCAGAGGAGAATTCGAGCAGAGGAGTCCTTTCCTGCCGCCATCACGCCAGATAAGCTAACTTGGCCAGCTGAGCTCAACATTATGTCCCCTCATCGGGAAATAACTTTGTAAAAATAACATTCAGAGGGGAATTTACTTGTCTTAATATCAGGAACTGAGAACATCTCCAATAATAGTCCCAAAAGACAAACTATTGAAGTCATGATGACAAATACCAACAGAGCTTGAACAAAACAAAACCAGTATTACCTTATATTACCACTACACAACTGACACACATAGGATATTTTTAATAATATATGTCACTACAATATTCATATTGATAAAGTCTGTACATATACTTGTAATTAAAATTGATTGTGATTCCTGGTTCCTTTGTATTTGAATCAGGACACAAATACATTATTAACAGCACTGAATACATATTGTTATTTGAAACGTTACGAGTGACTTCTTATTCTGACTGAGATATATAGATATGTGGTAGCAAGTAAGGTTATATATAATACACTACTCTTATTAGATATATATATACCTTCACAGCTGATCTCAGTCAGTACACTAAGTCCCCTATAAATATTTATAACATCCCACTTCACCACAAGGAGCAAGGTGAAAGATTTCACCAAGATATAAAAACAATGGAAGAAAGATACCAGGGACTTTAGGATGCCCACATGATGGCAGATTACTGTTGGACCATTAAGCGTGACTGTCCGGGCATATTACATTCTAGGAAGTCCTCGAAAAGATCCTTTTTGCGTGTTGACTAAACAAGTGCTAGTGATAAAGTTTTATTACATTTTTGGTAATATGTGCACAGTAATTACATATAATATGAATGCAGACTAAAGTCAAAATGCCACTGATAGCACCTAACTCTAGGATTGTACATAACAATTGCCCTACTAATATGGTCATTCTTAGTTATCTCAAAAACTAGAGCTGATAAAAAAAATCTGATTACATTTTTGGAATCAGCAACCCAAAATTACCCAAGAACAGCTATACATTTTAAGGCACCAAAATGTGTGTATACCAGTGTAATAGCTCCGAGATATTTAAAGTGGTCGACCTGCTCCAGGACCTGTTCTCCCAACTTAATCTGATGTTTTCTTTCTTCTCGTGATATCACCATGGATTTTGTTTTAGAGCTGCTTATGACCATCCCTCTCTTCTCCAGCTCTTCCTTCCAGACTTGCATGTTGGTTTGGAGATGTGTCTCTGATTTAGCAATCAGGACAACATCATCAGCAAATGCTAGCTCTGAAATACAGATATGTCTCATCTTCCAGTACCCCATTGAATACTTTCTTGTTCTCTCCTTACATGCCTTGATAACATCGTCCATGAGGAGTATGAAAAGATAAAGTGACAGGATATCACCTTGTCTTACACCAGTGGTGGTCCTGAACTCTTCTGACTTACGGTTTGCTGTCCTCACATGATTTCTGCAAGACTTGTAGAAGCTCTGTATAGCATGAATCAGAGGTGCTGGAATGTTCTTCCTTGCCAAACAGTCCCAAAGTTTGCTCCAGGGGACCCTGTCAAACGCCTTTTCCAGATCTATGAAACAAAGATGGATCTCACTCTTGTACTCAAGGGCCTTTTCACTCAGCTGTCTGAGTGTGAAGATTAGGTCTTGAGTACTTCAGTTTGCTCGGAATCCACACTGGGCTTCATCCAGTTGTGGCTCAGCTAGGCATCAGAGTCTCTGCTCTAGGATTCTAGAGTAGATTTTACCAGGGACACTGAGAAGGGATATGCCTCTGTGGTTTCCACATTGTCGATTGTCACCCTTTTTAAAAATCGGTGTTATGATGGCAATCTCCCAATCCTTTGGTATGGCCTTGTTGCACCACGCTGCCTGTAGGACCCTTAGGAGTAATAGGTCGCCTGATGCTCCCATGTACTTAACCATTTCTGGTGCTATACCATCATGCCCTGCTGCTTTGCCCATGTTGATTTTCTCCAGTGCTGCTTACAGTTCTTCCATCTTTATGTCATCTTCACCATCATTGGTTTGCTCTACTGTGCTAGTGGTTATCATTTCTGATTCTTGACCATGCTCACCATCAAGGAGTTCTGAGAAATATTCTTTCGATCTTTCCATTACTTCCTTCGGGGCAGTAAGCAATTTGCCTTGCTTGTCCTTTATAAATTTGAGAGGGCATTGTTTTTCCTTCCTCATGTTCTTTAGGGTCTTATAGAACAATTTCTGGTTTTCTTGTGCATCTTTTTCTAGCTTTTCTCCAAATTCTTCCCAGGACTTCTGTTTTGCTGCTAGCACTTTGTTCTTTGCTTCTGTTCTGAGTGTCACATATTCTCTATATTTTTCCATTTGTCCCTGTTTGTGTTTTTAGCTCCTAAGTATTGTTTCCATGCCATTTTCTTCTCTCTTATTTTCTCTTTGACTTCCTCTGTCCACCAAGGTGTCCTCTTTCTCTGGTTCCCAGGTCGGACTTCACCGCATGCTTCTGCAGCAGCTGTCTTTATGATATCCTTGAATTTATTCCAGAGGGTTTCCAAGTCATCAGGTCGTTCTTCTGTGTTGCTCACTGCTGTAGCAATAAGCCCCTGATATCTGGTCTTAATTTCTGGCTCTCTCAGCTTGTAGGTCCTAATGCTCATTTCTCCTGCTCGTTTACTGGGTTTCTTGCATGATGTTGGGCAGTTCCTAGGCTGAGCAACTCTTTCAGTTGTTCGTTTGATTGTTAGCAGGTAGTGATCACTTCCAATCTCTGGCCCCCTCCAGACTCTTGCATCTCGGACATATCTGAATGAGCTTCTCCGAACAATGGCATAGTCGATCACTGACTTCTCATTCTTTTTTGGTTCACATCTAGTGTATGCATGTATGCGCTTATGGGGGAAGTTTGTGTTTGTAATGATCAGATTCTGCTCACTTCAGAATCTAAGGAGTCGCTTTCCATTGTCATTGAGAGTATCTTCTCAATATCTTCCGATTACTCCACCCCATCTAGCATGGTCATTTCTAACTCTGGCATTAAAATCTCCGAGCATGATAATTTCATCTAGGCAGTCATCCACTGTCCTTTGAAGCAGCTCGAAGAATTCCTCCTTGACCTCTGCTCTCTCTCATCCTCATTTGGCCCATACACTATGACCAGGTTGACTATGGTTTCTCCTTCTTTTAGTTTTACAACCATAATGCGCTCCGAGACAAATTTCCATCCCTTGATACTATCTTTTTGATTTTTGGCCACAATGCAACCCACGCTCCCTTTAGCTCTTTCAGATATGGGTACACCACTGTAAAGCAGCGTGTCGCCATTGAGATCCATGACTCCTTGTCCCTTTGTCTTCATTTCAGTTATAGCCAGGATTTCTAGTTTTGCTTTCCTCATCTCTTCCACCAGCTCGTCTTCTTTCCCATTTATACTTCTTGTGTTCTATGTTCCATAAGTCGTAGTCCGTAGTCCGTTCCATTTCTTCGCCTTTAGAATCCGTCCGGTTTTCTCTCTTATATTTCGCTTAATCGTTATTTAAAGCAAACAGGTGATTGGCCTGTTGTGCCTTTGCATGGTGGAGGGGCTGCCTCCTTACGGCCTCCATGCAGGCCGCCCTCCTCCTTTTTCATCCGGGCTTGGGACCGGCATAGTCGGAGTTGCATATACATACCATATGATAATAATGCTCTTAGCGGAAATGATTCACAGTGACGCCTTTGTGCCTGTCGCTTGTAATGAGTTTCTGGAGCATCTTGGTACCTTCTTTCGAGGGTAGTACTGTCCTGATGAAATCGTTCCCCATGCTTGTCACTGACAGCACCGCAGTTAGCAGGGAAGAAATCCAGATGAGAGCGTAAAAAGTGTAATTTCAAAGACATGTTGCACCCAAGTCTCTCATAGCGCTGCAAGATGGTTTCTACAAGCTCCTGGTAATTGACAGCCTCATTATTTCCTAGAAAGTTTGTGGCTTGCTGGAAAGCATTCCAACCTAACTTTTCATCACCTGTGAGGATATCATCGAAATGCTGATCTCAGAAGAGCTGACGTATCTGTGGACCAACAAATACACCTTTCTTGATTTTGGCCTTCATGTCACCACAATCTGCCACTTATACTTGTCATAGTTGATGGTGTGTAACAGTTGTTTCATGTTGTTGTACGTTTCTTTCATGTGGACTGCATACCTGAGTGGAACAGATGGTAAAACGTTACCATTATGGAGCAGCACAGCTTTTAAGCTCAACTTGGACGAATCAATGAACAGCCTCCAATCGTCATCTTTGTAGTTGATGTGTAGTGCTGCCATCAGACTCACTATATCAACGCAAGCAATGAGGTTATCTATCATTTTGAAATATGGAAGCAGATCTTTTTGTCGAGCATGAAACACAGACACATGAACATTCTCTGCTAGAAGGTTCCATTGCTGCAGTCTGGACCCCAACAGCTCTGCTTTATGTTTTGGCAATTCCAGATCTCTCACTAGATCATTCAATTCACTCTGGGTAATTTTATGTGGCTGTGCAGACTCTTCAATAGGCAAGAAATCAGGATCTCTTGATGCAGATGCCTTCACAGGTGACGGATGTCCACTGGCCTTATTATCTTCTTCATCATCCAGAGTAGAAGATTCTGGCTGGTCCGGAACAGGAAGTCCTTCCCCGTGAGGCACTGGCTGCATAGCAGAGGGAATATTCGGATAGGTCACAGGCCGCTTTTTCTTCTTAGAAATACCATGTCCAATTGGAGGAGTCATGCAAAAGTAACAATCATTAAGATGGTTTGTCGGTTCCCTCCACACCATTGGAACTGCAAAACGCGGTACTTGTGTCTTTATTCACCCACTGAAATTTAATGACCACACTGCGTTCCGTACATTTGCCTTGCCTGCGGTACATTTGCCTTGCCTGCGCGGCTAGTCTAATTTGGAATTCGCAGGTAGGGGTGGGAGGATGAGCGTGGAGCTAATCTATTATGCATTTCACAGGTAGGGGTGGCAACATGGCATAAAGAATGTATGTCCTGTGGTTGTCAGGGGACTGAATTGTTAGAGACTTCACTACAGTAAAGGTAGGGGTGGCAACATGGCACAAGAATGTGCCATAAAGACAATACGGTATTATGTATGTCCTGTGGTTGTCAGGGGAGTGAATTGTTAGAGACTTCACTACAGTAAGACCAGCTTTATGATTCATTGGAGTGAAGTGTTAGAGACTTCACTACAGTAAGACCAGCTTTATGGTGCATTGGAGTGAAGTGTTAGAGACTTCACTACAGTAAGACCAGCTTTATGGTTCATTGGAGTGAAGTGTAAGAGACTTCACTACAGTAAGACCAGCTTTATGATGCATTGGAGTGAAGTGTTAGAGACTTCACTACATTAAGACCAGCTTTATGATTCATTGGAGTGAAGTGTTTGAGACTTCACTACAGTAAGACCAGCTTTATGATGCATTGGAGTGAAGTGTTAGAGACTTCACTACAGTAAGACCAGCTTTATGATTCATTGGAGTGAAGTGTTAGAGACTTCACTACAGTAAGACCAGCTTTATGATGCATTGGAGTGAAGTGTTAGAGACTTCACTACAGTAAGACCAGCTTTATGATGCATTGGAGTGAAGTGTTAGAGACTTCACTACAGTAAGACCAGCTTTATGATTCATTGGAGTGAAGTGTTAGAGACTTCACTACAGTAAGACCAGCTTTATGATTCATTGGAGTGAAGTGTTAGAGACTTCACTACAGTAAGACCAGCTTTATGGTTCATTGAGTGAAGTGTAAGAGACTTCACTACAGTAAGACCAGCTTTATGATTCATTGGAGTGAAGTGTTAGAGACTTCACTACAGTAAGACCAGCTTTATGATTCATTGGAGTGAAGTGTTAGAGACTTCACTACAGTAAGACCAGCTTTATGATTCATTGGAGTGAAGTGTTAGAGACTTCACTACAGTAAGACCAGCTTTATGATTCATTGGAGTGAAGGGTTAGAGACTTCACTACAGTAAGACCAGCTTTATGATTCATTGGAGTGAAGTGTTAGAGACTTCACTACAGTAAGACCAGCTTTATGATTCATTGGAGTGAAGTGTTAGAGACTTCACTACAGTAAGACCAGCTTTATGATTCATTGGAATGAAGTGTTAGAGACTTCACTACAGTAAGACCAGCTTTATGATACAGGGGTTTGAAGTGTTGGAGACTTCACTACAGTAAGACCAGCTTTATGATGCATTGGAGTGAAGTGTTAGAGACTTCACTACAGTAAGACCAGCTTTATGATTCATTGGAGTGAAGTGTTAGAGACTTCACTACAGTAAGACCAGCTTTATAATTCATTGGAGTGAAGTGTTAGAGACTTCACTACAGTAAGACCAGCTTTATGATTCATTGGAATGAAGTGTTAGAAACTTCACTACAGTAAGACCAGCTTTATGATACAGGTAAGTGAAGTGTTAGAGACTTCATTACAGTAAGACCAGCTTTATGATACAGGGGTTCGAAGTGTTGGAGACTTCACTACAGTAAGACCAGCTTTATGATGCATTGGAGTGAAGTGTTAGACACTTCACTACAGTAAGACCAGCTTTATGATTCATTGGAGTGAAGTGTTAGAGACTTCACTACAGTAAGACCGGCTTTATGATGAATTGTAGTGAAGTATTAGAGACTTCACTACAGTAAGACCAGCTTTATGATGCATTGGAGTGAAGTCTTAGAGACTTCACTACAGTAAGACCAGCTTTATGATACAGGGGTTTGAAATGTTAGAGACTTCACTACAGTAAGACCAGCTTTATTATACAGGTTAGTGAAGTGTTAGAGACTTGACTACATGTGTGACTTTTTGTGGCGACATATCAGAATAAAGTTCTTCAGTCAGACCCGTTTGACAGTATCCTTCATGACATTACAGAATTTTGGCCTCCTCTTTAAATTGTGTTGCTATGAACGAACATGTGTAAGTTTCTGATATGTGCATAGCTTCAGCGATCCTTGGTGATCTGTTCCCCTCACGGTCCTTTCTAGGGCCTAGAAAACCCACAAAACTGCACCCACCATGGTCATTTTTAGGGCCCACAAAACACACAAAACTGCACCCTGGCTAGAAATCCCTTGTGAAATATTGACACAATCAGAGCCGGATTAACGTTGTAGCAAAAGTAGCATATGCTACGAGCCCCGCACCTGTTTGGGGCCCTGCGCCATTAAATATGTACATAATCAGACACAACTGTTGTACCAGGATGAATGTTGGCTATGATAAGGGGCATTAGTGTAGCCGCTGAGCGGTCTGGCACTGGAACCATGAAACACTCACTTGTTTCATGACAAATGCTACCAAATACCCACTCCTGTGGAAATACACGACCGACGTTATTTTTTCTGCGTGTGAACACACTTTCATCAATCTCTACCGTCGTATTCGGACCGCCAATTACAGCGGGATTAGCAATTAGTACATTTGCACAAACTTCATGGAAGTTGCTGTTCCATTTAATGACAGCTTTATTGGCAATTCCTAGCTCTGATTTACAGAAATCAATGCTAGTCATCTCTTTACTCCAACAGTAAATGAACAGAATAATCTGCCTGAGAGATAGACGTGTGCCCTGTAACCATGTGCCAGAATGAACAGGAATGTCCTGCTTACATGTGCGACATCTCTAACGAACTTGGCGAACTGTCAGGGACCAACTCATCTGGTGATTGTTAGCACACAGTGTAGAATGCCTCGGTCCTGCAATAACTGCACACAATTCTCTTTGTTACGTGTAAAATCTGACACCTCCAATGAATTCATCTTCCACGTCTCTTGACACCGCTATTGAATGGCACTATAAGATTTGCCGCGCGAAGACACAGTGTTACATTTTTCGCGCGAATTTAAGAAAAAAATTCAAGAAAAAGTACGGTGCTCCGTTTAGCTTCAAAATTTCAACAATTTTCATATGTGGGTGAATAAAGACACAAGTATCCAAAACGCATCTATCGTCCTTTTTGGTTCAACCAGCAGCGCAGATTTGTTAAATAATCTGCACTGTTCACAAATTCACGAGGCATCTTGAACGACACGCCTGTACTCACAATACAAATGATGACAAGGAGAAAATGTGGTTGCAATGACTGCTACAGATTGTGTCATCCAATTGGTGCTCAAGGCTATCCGTCTCGTTGGGAATCACGTACCAGGGCTATAGAAAGAGAAGGACTGGGTCCATCGCGTCGGCGAGGTGAAGCCGCCAGCCTACTAAACCACCCCCCCCCCCCAGATCTTGAAAACTAGAGCTAATTCACAATTTTTAAGTTCATGTTCGTGATCAGCATCTCCAAATTAGTTAATAATAGCTACTTTTGTCTCGGATACATTTTGGCTGTTGTCCAGTGTTATTAGCGAGTCCACATCTCCTTATAGCTCGAGCGTCGTACTGTTACAGAAACCGAATAAGGAAGTTTGGCTGTGTATCGACTACCGATTACTCAACACAGTAACAGAATTTCAGCCCAAACCACTCCCAAGCGCCTCAGAACTGTTTACCAAGCTAAGCAAGGCAAAAATTGTCTCCAAGATTGACCTGAGTAAAGAGGTGTCGTAGATTTTATCTGATAGGTAATAGATGTTTATAGCCCTGTCTGAGCAGAGGTGATAGTGATAACTATGTGAAAGTAAGATGGAAGAAATAGTTTTTCACCTGAGGTGATAGTGTAAGAGAAAGGACAGTCTCTGGGTGAAGTAATTTCTCTAATCCAGCCTATCAGTACGAATTTCTTTAAATCAGACGCACTTTCTCTAAATCAGACGCACTTTCTCTCCCTTTACAAAATACAAGTTACACTGTACCCACATGCATAAAATTCTGTGACAAATACGCACAAATGTGAAAACAAACTATAAATAACAGATAGGGTAGGGTTTGACCAACGCAATAACTAAAGGTATATTAAGTTTATTTATCACTAGAACTTTACAACATACATCATATACATTAATAGATCATTGTTTACAGACAAATGAAAATTAATCAAAATAGGTTCTCACGTCTGGTAAAGGAAAAGAAATGAAGATCCCAACATAGGTTAATTAACCCAAAAGATCAAAAGTTAACAATAAGGGTATGGAATAGTCAGTAAAGAAAAACAAAGAACACGTTCCTAATTAATCTATCCCGTAAATACTCAGGTTAGTAAGAACAAAATTAAAGATTTGTATGATACAACATAAATCAGTTTCTTTCTCCGTTCATTCAGTTCACATACGTACAGTGGCCACTTTCAGATTTGCTTACCAATAGTTGTCGCAGGCATTCCGTGGAAATAAACACTAATAAGTAATATTGCTATTTAGTGTCTGTTGCTGTCGTTTTTGACGGGTTCATAAGATGTAAATCTATTTAATATTTTCTGATGGTCTAAGTTAGAGAACTGTTATTAACTCTACTGCGACAGGTTGTTTAAGGGTTATTGTCCCTTTCTTTCATTCATTATTGCTGACCTGTCTTAAGGCGGGGTTAGCAGTGCTCAGGTTTGTGCTGTCTACGCATGCGCTAGTTTCTGGGCGCGAACGGCGAGACTTCCGTCAGGTAGAGATGGTCTGGGTTCTGTTTGGACAAGATGTCCAGTGTTCTCTCTGCATTACCTTGGGGAAGGAAAGTCTGCTGTATGATGTTTATGATTCTCCCCAGTGTTATTCTGTTCGTCTGGGATGACGACAGTTGTGTTAGTGTATTATAAGGATTCTGTCAAAGGTAAGAGACTTTAATTATTACTCTTTGATGCATAGTTTGCAGAACATTTTGAGGCGACTTGTCTGTGAGGGGAGCTCACAGACCTTTGAGATGCAGAGTCCATTATTTGTGCTCGTTGTAGCCATCTAAGACTATTTGTCCTATTATTATACAGAAGCCCAGCAGAAGATATATTATTGTGAAACCCGCAGGTTGGCGGTAACTTTTGCACGGATGATGATACATGCTTATGAGGAACATACAGTTGTTTACATATAGAGGCCCGACATTACGGCCGATATCTTCGAGCAGAAGAAGATGCATCTGGAGTGTAATGCCAGATGAAGTACAGCTTATTATTATTATTACTATGTAAATGAAAACTCGCCTGTTGTAAGAGGGAGTTGTTTAGAGTACCTGACGTGCTGAGTCAGTGGTACATGTATTGCTGTATGAACTATTCATGAAAGGACAGACCATTGTCGATCACATTCCAAATAGATGAGTGGTTCAAGTGATATGAAGCTAGATGTATTTGCCAGTCATTTTTCCATTGATGTGATATTCCTGATCCTCGTTTATTTGACTGTTGTCGATGTCACTGTGTGTATTGTGAATAAATGGTTGCAAAGAGACTGCAGTTCCAGAATTCATTGACTACTGCATGAGAGTGAGTGGGTGCATTATCTACCTTACAAGAGCCATTAAGCATTCGCGTTTTGTCACATCCACACCTCAAGCAACCTACATAAGCTGTCGAGTACTACACATCTTGAGAGCTGTATAATGTGTAAATGTCAACATGACACCCTATCAACGCCTCAATGCCTGGTGACCTAATTAAGCTTCAACGCTATTTGGCCCAGGTCGGACCGACTACATTAACACAGTACCAGACATTAACACAGAGCAGCGACAGTGAGGTAGACTATACACCAAAACATTGTACTGTCCAGGTTGACCCCAATAATCAGCTCTTAACATTTTTGGTAGGCCAGATCTGTGGGTCTAAGCTGCGCATTGGACTATCGAGGAATTGACATTTGATGATAACACACATTGGAAAGTGGACAAGATTTATACTGTACAGCACATTACATCAACACACCTTCAACAGTTTGAAACTAGACGATGTCCTTCATTGTGAACGATTACGACTCAAGTTTACATACAAGATCAGCTGTTGTTGACAAGTCTCATCACTGTAACTTTCAACGGTGGAGCTTCATCCCATTACTGTTTACTATTGTACAACATTGTTGACTAAGGCCAGGATTGCACTTAAGATAAGTGGCGGTTGTTTTTCGGAAACTTTGTACTGTTATATTGTGTATAACTGAGCCTCCTTACAACACACTCTATTTTGCTTTATGTTACATGTTATTTGGTGTGTTTGTTTATGCGGGTTTTCTCGGTTGGACGGCATCTGTTATACGGTATCCCACATAGCAGAGGGCCTATAGCAGTGTTCTGTAGGGACCGTGCAAATTTCGCTTAGTGGAATTTGCTAGCGACATTTGTTGCTATTTTCGTTTAGTTGTGACGAAGTGTACCTTTCGTTGTTGTTGTCATATTTTTTTCTGTTCTTTAGTTTTGATTTGATTTGTTTGTATTTGTCTGCCTACTCTTTTCTATTGTTTATTTCTATACACCCTTATGTTTATACACTGTGGTGTCATTTGTTTTGTTTACATATCGCAGTTATCATCACATGCTTTGTGATTATTTTTTCCTTAGTTTTGCCTTATAATTTTTTGACTTCTGCGAATGTTTTCCTTTGTTTATATGCTTGTCTTTGTTAATTGATATTATATATTGTTGTCATACAGTCTATATTTATATACTTGGTCAGGGATTGTTATTATTAATATGATACACTTTTCAGATAGAGGTTATTGATGGTGATATTATTATACAGAAACAAGGTAATTATACAAGGTCTTTGACTAAGACTTTTCTCTCTCAGAGATTAAAATATAGTGAGGTGATTATACAAGTCAAGTATTACAGACTTGTCTCCCATTGAGGTTGGGATAATATACTTTATTATTTCAGGGTGCTGATCTCATTAGACAGAAAGTCTACACTAGACTTCTTTATTGAACAAGAGAAATCCCCTGGTAAGACTGGTGAGAAATTGGAGGAATTCGCGACTGCTCAATTTGATTACACAGATACGTTTCACATTCACACGTTGGATTGAGCTGTCTAAAACGGAGAAAACATATGTAGCCCTTATGGACTTATTACTTCGGGACAAAGTTATGTCATCTGTTAATGAGTCTTTCCTTGCATTTCTTCTTGAGCGTAAACCTAATAACATAAAAGACATGGAAGAATATTCTTGCCAGTACGTCACTGCACATCCCCATGCTACTGTTAGCAATTCAAAAGTTAAGGAAGGGTTGCCTGTTGCTTTTGCAGCACAATATGGCCCTAACTTCAATCGTAATTTTCAAGGTGCTCAACAAAACTTGAATAGGAAGACTAATCAGAATTACACTCAATATCAAAGCAATCCATCACACAAGGGGTTTTCTTCAAAGAACTGGAGACGAGCTGATAGCCCTCGTAATTATGGGTCTAACAATTTTAGACACTTTCGCAAAGGTGGTTATAGTAGAAACTATCCGCGCTATTCTTCTCGAGATAATTATTCTCGCCGTCAAGAATATGACAATGGTGATTATGGAAACCGGGATTCAAACCGGAATAATGATTACAGTAGGCAACATAATGACAATTACAGGGGTAATGATAATCGCGGCAGATCTAAACATAACAAAAGAAAATCTTATCAACAGGCAAACTCTGCACAATAAGAGTCTCAGGGAGCCTGTAGTCAAGTAAACGATAGTAAGAACTCTAATGATACCGCTTGTTCTGCTTTCGATTTTGGGAGAGCAGCTAAGTGCCCCCAGTGCTCAACATTGTTCGAGCCGTCTACTGTATCTACTTTAAATTGTGGACACCCTCTTCCTGCTGCAATTGTGCTTGACGGGAGAGGATCTCTTATCTTACATAAAGGTCTAGTGAATAGTAATCCAGTCTCAATTCTTTTTGACTCTGGATGCACTACTATCGGGGTTAAGCAATCTCTCATAGATCCTTGCTGTGCTACGGGAAAAGTGGTCAAATGTGTGACATTTGGTGGCACTTTAAAGAAATATCCTACTGCTATCATTCACATAGCTGCTCCCTTATTTACGGGAGATGTTCACGCGTGTCTTCTACCTAATCCGATTGTGGATCTTATAATCGGTCATATTCACGGGGTTAAGGAATGCACCCCGCAGCAAATTGCTGCTTGGGAAGAAAATAATATCCAAACAGCCGATGCAGTTGTAACAAGAGCACAAGCTCTTATTCCTTCAACTTCATCTACTGATGATAATGAAGTTGGTAGCCAAGATGATCACTTGGTGATTTCGCATGACTCGTTTGTGAAACTACAAGGAGAAGATCCTTCTTTAAATAAATACACTCTTCTCGCTAAAAACGGTGATCCGAATCAGAATACAAATCGCAAATCATATATCACTATGAAGAATGGTATACTAGTGCGTATGGTACAACACTCAGACACGTCTATGCATTCTCAAATTCTCGTGCCCAAAGGTATGAGAGCCTTAATTCTTCAACATGCACACGATTCTCAGTGTGCTGGACACATGGGTTTTTCTCGCACTAAGTCGAGATTCCTTGCGGCTTTCTTTTGGCCATTCATAAACAAAGACATGAATTTATTGCCGATCTTGCAAGATTTGTCAAGAAGTCAAGTCTAGAGGTCCACGACATGCTGCACCTATCCAGGCTACAGACATTCCTATTCGGCTGTTTCAGAAGATGGCAATAGATATTATTGGCCCTTTTAAGATTAAGTCAGCCAGAGAACATCAATTCATCCTAACATGCGTTGACATGTACATACGCTGGCCAGAGGCTATACCTCTAAAGAGCATATCTACTGCCGATATCGCAGACGCTCTTTGGCTAATATTTTCTCGTTTGGGTTTTCCCAGGGTAATATTGTCAGACCATGGTACCCACTTGATATCAGACACTATGTCGCAGGTGATGTCTATCATAGATATTAAAAAGTCTCTCAGTAGTATTTATCACCCAATGTCTAATGGGTTAGTTGAACGTCTTAATAGAACATTTAAGAACTTACTTGGCAAGATTACGGAGGATCATCCTCAGGATTGGAACAGGGTTTTACCCGCGGCTCTCTTTGCCTATAGAGAGGTCCCTAATGAGCATACAGGGTTTTCTCCTTTTGAACTTGTCTTTGGCGCGCAACCGCGCGGTCCTATGTCCTTGCTACACGATTTGATAACTGCCGATAATATTGACAATGAAACACAATCGTCATATGAGTATGTCATTGCTCTCAGGCATAAGATTATCGAAGCATGCAAGCTAGCAACTTAATCATCAGAATTTGCCAACGAAAAGGCAAGGCAATTCGCTAATAAGAAGAGATGCTTACGTCAACTTTGTCCGGGAGACAAAGCGTTTGTGTTACTTCCTTCTAGGGAGAACAGACTTCTCATTGCATGGAAAGGTCCATATGCAATAGTCTCGAAAATTTCCGATGTCGACTATGTTGTCGATATTGAAGGAAGGCATAAAACCTTCCATATAAATATGCTTACGGAATTTCATGAGCGACCAGACTATTTGCAGCCTATTTTCCAGGCGACGGACGATTCTTCAGTCCCACAGGGACATTACTCATCCTTGTCAGTTATACAGGATGAGGAAACTACTTTTTCGGATGTTAATCTCCCTCTTCCAGTGGTTCCACTTCATTCTATGGAATCATGGAAAAACGTTACTGTTTCTCCTAATTTGTCTATGGATGAACAGCAACAAGTATCTTCTATGCTACAATCATTTCAAGATGTCGTTACCGACATTCCTGGACACACACATGTCATTAAACATGACATCATACTGACTGATCATAATCTGATCAGAGTAAGACCATACACTATACCTATTCATTTTCAAACTCAGGCCGAGAAAGAGTTGGATGAAATGATCCAGTTGAAAATAATTGAACCATCCACTTCAGCATACTCTTCGTCGATGGTTATTGTTCGAAAGAAAGACAATAACATACGTCTTTGCGTTGATTATCGCAAATTGAACCAAGTTACGAAGTTCGATGCTGAACCTATGCCTTTATTGGAGGAGCTACTTATTAGACTTTCTAACTCTCGATTCTTTACTAAACTCGACTTGTCGAAAGGTTATTGGCAAGTTCCGTTAACTGAATGCGCCAAACCTCTCACTGCTTTCTCAACACCTAGGGGTTTGTTTCAGTGGAATTTTATGCCTTTCGGACTTATGAACGCTCCAGCTACTTTCGTACGCATGATGCGTCGAATTCTTTAAGATCGTTCAGATGTCATCACTTACTTAGACAACATCTGTCTTTTCAGTAATACTTGGAAAGATCACTATTTGGGTTTACAGGAATTACTGTCTACTCTACGCGAGCATAATTTGACTGCAAAACCCTCTAGAGCCTTTGTTGGGTTTAGTGAAAATGGTTTGAAAGAAGGGGGTTAAGTGAGTGGGTTTTAGGCACGAGACGAGCGAGGCAGTGATTTTGGGGTTTGGACCATCTTGTAAGTTCGATGGCTGTGTGTTATTTCTTGGGATGACTGGTTTGTATACCGCAGAAGCACATGTATTTATGAACTATTATGAAGTTGTCAGAGTGTGCAGACACTTAATAAAGGTGTTCATTCATATTTAATCCAGCTTGAACTTATTTCCTGAACGTCAGTAGGAAGTGTCGTTTGTTTACATCAGGTAATTGAGAAAAGAATGTTACCATATTTTCGACGATCATGCAGCCTAAAACATAAACACAGTTACGAGTCTCCAAAAGAACCACCTGGGTTATGTTCCTATTCTGTAATCACCATCTCTGGCAGTCGCCAGTAAAACAACAGATGAACATTGATAAAAGATTCCACCCCATTCTCACCCTGTCACACTAGACTTGATTTGTCACCGTGACCAAGCCCGGTCACATCTAACTTGATTTGGTGCCGTTCCCGTCCACTCCCCCGGCCACATACTTGATTTGGTGCCCATGACCAGCTCATAACTGTTTTTTACGATGGATTCAGCTACTTGATTTGGTGCCCGTGACCAGCTCGTAACTGTTTTTTATGATGGATTCACCCATTCAACAGCTAGAGCATCAAGTATTTTTGTTGCAAAAGAAAAACCACCTGCTTCAACAACAATTGTTACAGCAACAAACAGCTGCTGGAAGGGCACACTGGAACAGTCTCAATAAAAGACACTGTCGCATTTCAGTGAGAAACGTTATCAATATAATAAAACAAGGAAAGATAATTGAAATAAATAATGTTACGAGTGACAAACAAAGATGTATGATAACGACAGAAAATGGACTAAGAGCATATATAAAGCCAGTAACACAATGGAAAGAAACCTTTAACAGACGTTATCATTCCTGTTCCACCGCTGAGGTTCATATCCCTCCACCTGAGCTGTACTCACGTATCCACTCCCGTGACGCTCGTTTGGCTGAGTTACCCTCCGTTACTCCAGGCCTCTCTCATGTTTCGCCTCAGCATGATATTATTGTACCTCCTATTACTGCCACAACTCCTGTCCATACCTCCCTTCCTCCCCCTGTTCACCTCTCTTCTGATCCCACTTTTCCTCCCCCTGTTCACCTCACTTCTGACCCCGCTTTTCCTCCCCCTGTTCACCTCCCTTCAGACCCCGCTTTTCCTCCCTCTGTTCATCTCTCTTCTGACCCCGCTTTTCCTCCCCATGGTTATTTTCCTCCGCCTCCCTCCGACCTTGATACAGAACCTGAGTCTGACTTTTCAGATGTTGAACCTTCTCTTCCTCCTGATGGTTATTTTCCTCCGCCTCCCTCCGACCTTGATACAGAACATGAGTCTGACTCTTCAGATGTTGAACCTTCTCTTCCTCCTTATGGTTATTTTCCTCCACCTCCCTCCGGTTATTTTTCTCCCCCTTCCTCTGATCTTGACTCTTCCCCCGATTATTCTTCTTTTGATATTGGGCCTGATGTTCCTCTTCCCTCAGCTCGTTTTCTCTTTAGACGTCGTCATCCAACCTTCATTTACGATTCTGTTCCCTTTCCTAAGCACCTTCACCAGCGGGCCACCCATGTACGAACCCGTTTTCGTCGCTCCCGTGGTTCTGTTCATTCTCCTCACCGTAGTCCCTCTCCTCCGCCTCTCCCTCCCCCTGTCACACCTCGCACCGTAGATTGCATAGTCCCTTCAGTTATCGTTTTACCAGACCGCAGCTTCCACCCCGACCCTCCCGTTGTGTTCCGTCCACTCCCGTAGTCCATGCCATTGTTCCTACATCCCAACCTACACAGTACGATCCTCGCCTGTTATTGTAAGCCATTGAAAGATTGGAAGCAATGAACATTTTTGCAAAGATGTTTACAAATTGAACTACACTTACCTCCAGATGCCGTCTCCGGTCAGATTGACATTTCCTGCCCTGCTATTATTTTTAGCATGAAGTCGACCCTGCTTCTCGTGTCTTCCGATGCAGGTCTCCTACACAATACCCCCCCTGCTGAATTGCTTGATCCTGATGCTACCTTGAAGTCCAATCGTTACGCATCCTTGAACATCTGGGTTACACACTTTACGCACATTTCCAGTTCAGATAGGAAAGTCCAATGATCGCTATTTATGGAGAGATGTTATACTTTTGGTCCGCAAGAAAGACATTGTCGACTATGCCAGTACATGGACAGTTCCCTCACGACATCCTTTTGACCACTGCTGATGGAGATCCACCAACTCAGACGATCTCTGCTTCTTCTTCTTCGATCCTTAACCACCGACCGTCAAAGCAGTCAGTGGCCATCACGCCTAGTGGCGTCTTGTAGGGCAACAACAAATTGATTCCACTTTGCACGGTCGGTGGCCATCCTTCGTACAGTGCCCCAACTCTGGTTCATTCTTTGCATCTCAGCCTCCACAGTCCTCCGCCAAGTTGTTTTTTTTTGGTCGGCCTCTCTTTCGCTTTCCTTCAGGGGTCCAAAGCATAGCTGTTCTTGTGATGGCATCGGGGTCTCTTCTGAGGACATGACCAACCCAGCTCCGGCGTCTGCCAGCTATGATGGTATGCATGTCCTCTTGCTTGCTACGAGTAAGCAGATCTTGGTTGGTGATGGTATTCGGCCAAAAGATTCGGTGAATTTTTCTTAGGCATGTTGTGTGAAAAGAGGACAATTTTGACATTTCCTTCTCTGTGACTCTCCAGCATTCCGCACCATAGAGAAGCACAGAAAGCACGCAACTCTGGTATAATCTTAATTTTGTGCTTGTGCTGTATTGAGAGGACTTCCAGATGTTATTTAGGCTAAAGAAGGCTGTTCTTGCCTTATTCATTCTGATGTTGATGTCTTTGCCTGCCCCACCGTCTGGTGTTACTATGCTTCCTAGGTATGTGAAGGTATCTGTCTGTACCAGTTGCTGATTCCTTACTGATATGGGCTCAGGGTTGCTCACATTGAGCGTCATGACCTCAGACTTCTTTAAATTGATGTTCAAGCCCACCTGCTGGCTAAATTTATTAAGTCTATCCGTTTTTTCCTGGATGTGTTGATGTGAATGTGCCAGCAGTGCAATGTCATCTGCATATTCCAGATCTTCCAATGTTGAAAATGTAGTCCATCTTATTCCTCTTGGACTGCTCTCTGTTGTCTGGCGCATCACCCAGTCTATGACTGTTAAAAATAGAGTGGTTGATAAGGGGCATCCCTGTCGTACTCCTGTCTTCACCTCGAAGGTTAGGTTGCTCTGCCCAACACTACACGTAAAGTTGGCATAGAGGCTTTTTATGATTGACACTACGCAGCTTGGAATTCCATAAGCCCTCAGTATTTTCCATAAACTGTCCCTATGTATGCTGTCAAAAGCCTTTTCAAATTTAACAAAATTTATATAAAGCTGTCTTTGTCATTCTGAGCACTGCACTATAATGTTCCTGAGAGTGAATATATGGTCTACACATCTTCTGTTCTTTCTAAATCCTGCTTGTTCTTTCCTCAGTTTGTAGTCTACTGCCTTTGAAATTCTCTGTATAATTATCCTGCCTAGTATTTTGCTGGGAACTGAGAGAAGAGTGATTCCTCTCCAATTATTGCAGTCTGAAAGATCTCCCTTCTTGGGCAATTTGACAATTATTCCTTTGTTCCACTCTGATGGTGTTGTCCCCGTTTTCTACACTTGTGCAAATAGTGGTTCTAATAGTTCTGCTGCTAGCTCAGGGTCTCTCTTAAATAGCTCTGCATTTAAGTTATCATGGCCCGGAGCTTTACCGTTCTTTAACCCTTTGATTGCTGTGATGATTTCTTCTTTTCGTGGAATGTCTGTATTTACATCTAGATCGTTTTCAGCCTCAGGAACATTCAATTGTGTCTCTGGTATTTCCTTGTTCAGAGTTTCTCTGAAGTGCTCTGCCCATCTTGTTTCCTGTCCCTCTGCTGTCTTGATGAGATTTCCTTGCTTATCTCTTACTAATGTAATATTGTTTGCACCTTGTTTTCCGCTGATGAATTTAGTTATTTTGTATACTGTGCTTTGTTCATTTCTCAGTGCTGCCTCTTCTGCCTGTTTTGTAAGATCGTCTAGGAAATTCCTTTTGTTGGCTCGGGTTTGGCGTTTAACTTCCCTGTCCAGTTGACTGTACTGTTCGCTATATAGTTGCTTTAACCTGGGGGACTTCGCTTCTGTTTTCTTTCTTTTCATTTCCTTTCTCATCTTTATGGTGTTTAGTGTTTCTGGTGTTATCCAGTCTTGCTTCTTCCTTTCCTGGAATCCTAAGCATGATTTGCTACTTTCCTTATATATTGTTGAAATGGTGTTAAAATTCTGGTCTATATCATCAGTCAATGTCTTTTCCTGGCTTTTGGCAAATTGATATCGTTTCTTAATGTCGGCCGCAAAAGCTTTTCTGGTAAGGGGGTCCTTCAATTTGCTGATGTCAAACCTTTTCTGTGTAGTTACAGTTGGTCCAGCCCTTCTTAGTTTCACTTTCAGTTTTGCAACTACTAAATGGTGATCGCTTCCCACATCTGCACCTCTTCTTACCTTCACATCTTGTAATGCATGTCTCCATCTACCGTTAACCATGATGTGGTCTATCTGGTTTCTGTCCCGACCATTTGGGGATTCCCATGTTAACTTGTGAATTTCCTTATGTGGGAAAAGTGTTCCTCCAATGACCAGGTTGTTAATGCTACAGAAACTTATTAGCTTATCCCCATTTTCGTTTGCTATTCCGCTGCCGCATTTCCCCATTGTTCTTTCATTATATGTATTGTGTGTACCAACTTTCGCATTGAGGTCTCCCATTACTATAACAAGATCATATCTAGGTGTGTCCTCCATTTCTTTCTGCAGTTGTTGATAGAATTCATCCTTGACCTCCTCATCGCTATCATTCATTGGTGCGTAGCATTGTATTATTGTAGTGTTGGTGAATCTCCCTCTCAATCTCAATCGTATCAGTCTGTTGTTGATGGGTTTCCATTCCAGTAATGTCCTTTCTATCCCTTTCTGTAGAATAATGGCTACGCCTTCACTGTGCTGTCCATCCTCTCTTCCAGAGTAAAGTACTGTTTCTCCTGTTGCTGTTTTAACTTTTCCTGCCCCTGTCCATCTGCTCTCGCTTATCCCCAGGATGTGTAACATATAGTTTCTCATTTCTGCCGTGACCTGTCTTAGTTTACCTGTCTCGTACATTGTCCTGAATATCCAAAATCCTATTCTTGTATCCTGTTTTGCGGTCAGGACATCCGTTTTCATGTCAGTGGCTTCCTTTCGGCTTTCACCACTGACAGTCATACGAGCCACAGACTCCGAATGTCCATCCCGCAGCAAAGTTTGTTCATTTGATGTTGTTTCCGTAACTTCATTGTTTTTTTACATAGACAGGGGTGTCAGCCCTATGCTAAAACCCCCAACCTGGAGGACCAGGGTACCAGCTTTTGTCCTACCCCTACCCACACAGACCAGTCCAGCTTGGTTGAACCTACCAGGAGTAAAACTCCCACTGGCATAGCTCTGGGGATTGTCAGGGTACGCAAGCTGCCATACCGCTACAAGGTATAGGTACCATTGATGGCAGACGATCTCTGTAGTCCTGATATATTGTAGTTGATGCAGTTCCCTTTTACACGCGTTAGCGTCATTATGTCACATTATTTTTGACCGACGTAATATTTGACCATCTTGTGTACCCCTATGATTTTTTTTTGTGTGTGTGTGTTTTTCTTTTTGCCATGTTTCTGACGTAAGATTTTGCTCAGATTTTTTTTAAGGTTTACATCGTTCTGTTGTACCAAATAAAAGTGATTAACTAATGTACATCTTCACCCGCCATTAATGTTGGCATCAGTCACGATTCATTATGATGATGACACCATATTGCATTATGATTGTTTGAATTTTCGGTTATTGTTACACCGACACTAATACATGTGATTTAACTATTTGCCCATTTATATATTCTATACCATTGTCCGTTGGTTACCATGTTTCCATTTTATTCATTGTTTCCGGTTATTGTTACACCGGCAAAGTCATTTTTTTAAATGAGACTTACCCATTTTGCCCATACTTTGCCACCAAGTTCTGTGGTTCTATTTCTATTTGTTCCATTCATATGTTTTTTTTCATCACCCACTTCAGTGAAGTGTAGGGTGACAGCATTTTTATGTGCACCCGCCATATTTTTTTTGCCAATTTTTTTTTCCTTGCGACGTTAACTCGCTTGTCATGTTATTTTATGTTTTATGATTCGCACAAGTGTGAGAGATATTGATAACTATAAACCCATAAAGCGTTTTGTTAGTTCGTTAATGAATGTTAGTTACTGTTCTATTTTGCCCATATTTTTTTTGCCACTTATTAGTACTATTTGTAGCTACCATAACCTCCATAGTTTTTTCTTCCCATGTGTCCCTCGTTTATGTTATGTCCATCAGTCCCTACCCCTTCATGATCGATTTTTTTGTGTGAAATGTTAATGGTGTTTTTTCATCCATCATTCCCATCTATTGTTTATTGTAGTCCTTCAGACATGATTTATGGTGGGATACATGAATCCCAATAATTTTGTTTTAGAGTTAGTAAATTTTTTTCTAGGGAATAAAGTGTCTCCCTACGGGATACACTTTAGTGGCCCCGGGCGTATGTGACAGTACGGACTGTTACGTCGGATTAACACTAAGGTGCTGCCACTTAATTATAGTTAGGGTAAGAATACTTAGCAAGATTAACCACTAAGTGTTTGAGCGTGTCTAGTTAGCGTAATAACACTAGTCACATATACTATGAGTGATTTAATTAAGGTTAAGAAATGACGTCATCGAACTTGGGGTAGAATTGCTCAGTAGCTAGGACGGAAGTGATGGTTTGAAAGAAGGGGGTTAAGTGAGTGGGTTTTAGGCACGAGACGAGCGAGGCAGTGATTTTGGGGTTTGGACCATCTTGTAAGTTCGATGGCTGTGTGTTATTTCTTGGGATGACTGGTTTGTATACCGCAGAAGCACATGTATTTATGAACTATTATGAAGTTGTCAGAGTGTGCAGACACTTAATAAAGGTGTTCATTCATATTTAATCCAGCTTGAACTTATTTCCTGAACGTCAGTAGGAAGTGTCGTTTGTTTACATCAGGTAATTGAGAAAAGAATGTTACCATATTTTCGACGATCATGCAGCCTAAAACATAAACACAGTTACGAGTCTCCAAAAGAACCACCTGGGTTATGTTCCTATTCTGTAATCACCATCTCTGGCAGTCGCCAGTAAAACAACAGATGAACATTGATAAAAGATTCCACCCCATTCTCACCCTGTCACACTAGACTTGATTTGTCACCGTGACCAAGCCCGGTCACATCTAACTTGATTTGGTGCCGCTCCCGTCCACTCCTCCGGCCACAGTAGTCTCTTGGGATTGATACAATTTTACGGAAGATTCATACAGAATCTATCCTCTATTATGGCATCTCTTTCAACCCTATTGAAAAAAGGGTCTCCTAATATGGTTACTGCACAGTCTTTTGCCGTTCATAACTAGAAGCAGACCTAGATTCCATTGAAGGCCTGTGTCAGCTTGTTTATTATTGCCTGATGGTTCTGTCTCGATATTACCAAGTAAAAAAACATCAATTGAAAGGAAGTCTGTTGGTGTCTGCAGCTCTCAATATATTTAGAGCCCTACCAAGTTTTCCAGCCAGGAGTTGCAGACTATGTAATCCTGGCCTGTTGGATGCAGATCATCATATATATATATATTCAGATAAGTGGAAGCTAATTCCACTGAACAGCACATCCAGACTCAATAAAAGTTATAATAATCACACCTAATATAAGACATTAAAGGGATGACCTATGTTGGACATTTGTTAAAGAAATTGAATTCCGCAGTCAAGGGACAGTGATTATAATATTAGGAAAGAAAGTAATTGACATTATCTTAGAACCTTTACCATATTATTCTTTATGGAAAAGTTCATTCCATATTATTTATTTAATGTTGTAAATACTATGTGATTTCTTTGAGAATTGTATATAATAATTTCAATCCGTCTTGCTTAATAAGTTTTATTAAGTTAATGTTCTGTATTGAGATTTATTACATATATTAATTAAAATTTCCCCTAGATAACTAGCCATTAAAACATAGATATATTCATAAATCAAAGTGGGATTTTGAGGGGTAGCAGATAGATCTTCAGTAACCAACACTATCACCATACTCGAAGGTTTACATAGCTTGACCCCACTATTGATGTCTATACACCCTTGCTCTTTTCAGAGAAGGGGGTATTTCTTATAAGACCAGTATCTTATCTGGCACTATCCTGGTATCATCTGATACACCTTTGTGTCCAGGAAAGTCTTTATTGTAATAACATCCAAACCTCTCGCGACATATTGGGGTCTTGTCCGGGGATTTTTCATTCATACCCTTGGGCCTTCACTTGAGATAGTAGAGTAAAAGTAGGAATAAGGTAATAATATAATAAGATAAAGAAAGTCAATAAATAAAATTAATCAAATAGTGGTGACTGGATGAGCTGTCAGTCGTTACAGTTAATTAAGTTTGTATTTTGAGTTATTGATACCCTATTTAGTTTATAACTTGTATAAGATTGCAAGAGAATGGCCGACGTGGAAAAATTTAGGTCTGCTACAGTGCAGTTGACAAAAGAACTTGGCATGAGTGGGGAAGATTTGATTAAATGTGTTACTACTGAATGTGATAAATTTATAGACAGAGAAGATAGGAAATTAGAAACAGAGAGAAGATTAAAGTTAGCATCTGAAAAGGAGGCTGAAGCTAAGAGATTACAGTTAGAATCTGATAGGGAGGCTAGGCAAATGGAGGCAGAGGAAAAGAGATTGCAAATGGAGGCAGAGGAAAAGAGATTGCAAATGGAGGCTGCAAAAGAGGAAAAGAGATTGCAAAGAGAACATGAGTTGAGGCTGAAAGAGCTGGAACTTCAAGGACATGTTACAGGCAATGGAAGTAGCCCAACTACCTCTGATGCTAGTGCAAGTCAGGGTGCTTCAAATTCAGCCATGAATTTCCCCTAAGACCCATTTGTAGAGAAGGAAGATGATATTGAATCATTTTTGAGTAGGTATGACAGACTAGCTACTAACTATGGCCTAGAGAAAGAAAAGTGGAGCCTAAAATTATCACAAGGGCTGAGAGGAACTTCTTATGAAGTGTTTTCTAAACTGAGTAGAGAAGACCAAGAAGATTATGACCTCCTGAAGCAGGCCTTGTTAGTCAGATATGAGAAGAATGCTGAATTTTATAGAAAGAAATTTAGAACTACCAAGCTGCTGTCTGGAGAAACTTACCACCAATTCTCTGCAAGATTAGAGACCTACTTGGAAAAGTGGACTACTCTTGGGAAGACTCAAGACCTAAAAGAAATGGTCATGATGGAGCAAGTAAGAGAGTCTATGCCTCCAGACATGAGAAAATTTCTTATGGAACAAGGTGCAGAGAGGTTGGGGGAGATTCTCACAGTTGCTGAGAGATATCAAGCAGCTCAGAAAGAAGTAGCTGGACTTAAGAAAAAAACAAGGAGAAAGTAATAGAATCCCACAAGACCAAGATGAGTATAATAATAGGGATCAACCACATAGATTCAAACAAGGTTATGACAGACCTAAACATGATCAAAGAGACAGAAACCCTCAGGCACAGGACAAACGATCCTATAGACAGGGAGAAAAGGGGTGCAAAATTTGCAGAATGAGCAACTACAATACCCTGGAATGTGGTACGAAAGTTCCTCCATATCACGCTGCATGCATGATAACAGTGGGAAAGGGCAGGAAGGAACCGACAGCAAGTCAGGTAGATCTCCATCATCCCCCCATCTGTGAAGAAGTAACATGTAATGGTACTAAAGTCAAGTGCCTTTACGATTCAGGATTGGAATATGACTCAGTTGTGAGTGCAACCCTGGTGCACCCTGACTAGTATACCATAGGAAAGGTGGAGATACAAATGGCATTAAAAGGAACAGCCATCATGACACTTCCCTTAGCCAGAATCAATGTCAAGACTCGCTATGTGGAAGGAGTTATCAGTGCAGCAGTGTGTGATGATCCTAATTACCCGCTGGTGTTAGGAAAGAAATATGTTTTCTTAGGTACACCCATAAAACCTGTGATCATGGCAACGCTCCAGACCAGGTCAAGTCATAAGGAGGAGGGAATACCACTTAATATTCATCCGAGAGAGTTGAAAAAGGCCCAGGCAAAAGATAAATCATTAAAACCTTGCTTTGGCAAATTGCCAACTAGCCATAACACCCCTAGAAAAGGACAGTTTTATTTGAAGGATGGACTGCTTTACAGGAAAACTGGAGCAGGACCCAATGGGCATGGCCAGTTAGTACTGCCAGCTTCGTATAGGGATAAAGTTATGGCACAAGCACATGTTGTACCAAACGGTGGACATACTAAAATTGGTACCACCTGTCAACGGACATCTGTAAAATATTATTGGCCAGGAGTAGCTGAGGACATTGCTCAGTATATAAAAGCCTGTGCACAATGTAGCAAGGTGACATCCCCAAGTTTGGAAAATAATCAGGACCTAGAAAATTATTGTGGTGACTCTAGCCCTGAAAAGAAACATAACCAGGTAGACAGAGTGGATAGGATGGCACCTTTTCACAAATCGTTTTCCAGCAAACCCGTTACACTGGCAACTCTCCATATGGTACGAAGAGTAAACACAGATCAGTCCCACCCGACACAATGTAGATCGGAATTCTTGGAACTGACTAAAAATAGAAGTGTGGTTAGTCAGCCCACTTTGAAAATGAAACTAAGTGATAACTCGAGAAAAATTGGGAGTGGGAGATTGGCCAATTGGCCTAATGCTCAGCTCACCTCAACATACGGCTATTAATTTAATATTATGAAGAGTACCAGCGACAGTGGTAGTTGGCCGGCCCTACACAGTCCAGTGGAAGTATTGTACGGACATGGACTGAGAATATATTATAGCAATGCTAACGGGTGAATTGATTCTTGGTGCAGGAAATCATTTCCTCATATTATTATCTCACCAGTGACGTTAGGCTGAGAAAACAGCTAGTGAATATGGAATCTACCTGAATTGCAGGAAGTGAAAGAGTCGCACATGAATATTAGTAAAGGGTTTTACCAGATTCTATTCAAGCCTGAGCTCAGACCATTGTTGGCTGTGATCACTTCGGAGGGGCACATTGATTTCATATGTTGCTTTTGGATTGGGAATTACTCCAAGTGTTTTATCCAGGATGGTGAGGAAATTAATGGATCCCTTATATAACTCAGCTATCACCATTTATATAGATCTCCTCCTCATAAATATTGCAACCTTGAGGAACATCTAAAACATCTGGACATGTCATGAACAGACTCAGAGAAGATTAATAGTGAATATTGATTGATAATCAGCATTTGACAGGCAGTAGCACCTGTGCTTTTTATTTACACAACATGAGGATTTATCTCTGGATTGCAGAGGTCTGAGGCAGCTTTCTTGAGTAATGACTTGAATTGACCCACCTGCAGGAAACCAGGATAAAACTAAGGCAGAGTGAAATTCAATTTAGAGTAATATGACGTGATTGTAATACAGACATGAAAGCTGCACTCGTGATTCACGTTTTTTTAACGGGGAGATGTGTCGTAATTTGAATCTGTCTGACAACACGGTCATATTTTCCGCGCTCAATCTATGATAAAGACCAAATATAATAGCCAATCAGGACGCTCCTTTTCTAGTGTCTATAAAGAAACATTTTTATGTTTTATGTTGGACAGAAAGGGCCTATTCTGTGTAAATTTTGGGAAGGAGTTATTTTATTTCTTAAAGAATAGCTATATATAAAAGTAAATACATAGCTATTATAACATCTGAGATATTACTTAATAAGTAGGTACAAAGACGGCCTCATAAAAGTACTTTATTAAAAGAGAAAAATTGGTTTTAGTGATATTTCTACATCAGGGTAGCACCCGATTTATTTACTTAAAAATTACCTAGATTGAAATGCCAGGAAATAGCTAAATATCCCACATATAGAAAGATAGAGATAAATTAGCAGTTTAAATATCACTTTAGATAATTAAAATCGGCCCACTAATAAGTGAGATATAAAATATTTAAATTTAGTCAAATTATACGAGCAGGCTGAAAAGCGTTTAAAGTAAGACTCTTTAAAATACTTTTGGACTGTGCTCCGATTGGCCGGACACAGCGCTATATATATATATATATATATATATATATATATATATATATATATATATATATATATATATATATATATATATATATATATATATATATATATATATATAAATATATATATATATATATATATATATATATATATATATATATATATATATAATATATATATATATATATATATATATATATATATATAGAACTGGGACTTCTAGGAATCCGCCACTAAATTTGAAACTACCAAGCTGCATGAAGCGAGCGCAAACTGTTACTGCACAGTCTTTTGCCGTTCTGAACTAGAAGCAGACCTAGATTCCATTGAAAGCCTGTGTCAGCGTGTGTATTATTGCCTGATGGTTCTGTCTCGATATTCCACTGGAAGGAAGTCTGTTTGTGTCTACAGCTCTCAATATATTTAGAGCCCTACCAAGTTTTCCAGGCAGGAGTTGCAGACTGTGTAATCCTGGCCTGTTGGATGCAGATCATCACATATATATATTCAGATAAGTGGAAGCTAGTTCCACTGAACAGCACATCCAGACTCAATAAAAGTTATAATAATCACACCTACCAACGGGCTGATCACCCGTTTGCCACTCACTTCGATTACGAAAACAACAGCAAATGGATTGATTTGCCGTTGCCATAAAGACGCCAATAGGCGTGATGGGAAACAATGGCAAAGAAAACCTATCTGCTGTTGCCCTAAGACGCCACTAGGCGTAATGGCCACTGACTGCTTTGACGGTCGGTGGCTAAGGACGGAAGAAGAAGAATCACACCTAATATAAGATATTAAAGGGATGACCTATGTTGGACATCTGTTAAAGAAATTGAATTCCACAGTCCAGGGACAGTGATTATAATATTAGGAAAGAAATTAATTGACATTATCTTAGAACCTTTACCATATTATTCTTTATGGAAAAGTTCATTCCATATTATTTATTTAATGTTGTAAATACAATGTGATTTCTTTGAGAATTCCTGACCGAAAAAAAATAACTCGGTAGAGGACAAAATAAATTGTAAATAATAATTTCAATCCGTCTTGCTTAATAAGTCTTATTAAGTTAATGTTCTGTATTGAGATTTATTACATATATTAATTAAAATTTCCCCTAGATAACTAGCCATTAAAACATAGATATATTCATAAATCAAAGTGGGATCTTGTGGGGTAGCAGATAATAATAATAATAGCTCCTTCAGTCATAACTGACTATGGGAATGCGCCCCTGAGGTGACAGCCCTCAGCTGCTTATTTTCCTGGTGCTCCTTTCGACGTTTTCTCCTCATCTCTGCTTCTTGTGTGAGCCTCTCTTCGCCCAATCTGAGGTGGCGCCGTAAATAGCATCGCCACTTAGTGCGATCGGCAGCTTCATCCTCCCATGTTGCTGGATCCATGTCCAGTGCCCTCATATCTCTCGTGCACACATCTTTGAACCTCAGCTGTGGTCGCCCAACTGTTCTCTTGCCATCTGCTAATTGTCCGTAGAAGATATCTTTTGGGATGCGACCATCTTCCATGCGGCGAACATGGCCAAGCCAGCGAAGTCTGCGCTGTCTAAGAAGCGTATACATACTTTGAAGGCCAGCACGTGACAACACCTCGACATTTGTCACTTTATCTTTCCACGAGATGCCGAGGATGCGGCGTAGACACCGCAAATGGAAGGTATTGAGCCTTCTTTCTTGCTTTGCATAGGTCGTCCAGGTCTCGCTGCCATATAGGAGTGTGCTGGTGACGCAGGCATTATATACCGCAGCTTTGGTCTTCATTGTGAGTTTAGAGTTTCCCCAAACACGCGATGTGAGGCGGGCATAGGTAGCTGCAGCTTTGCCAATGCGGCTGTCGATTTCTGTATCCAGTGAGAGTTTGTCATTGATGGTAGACCCTAGGTATGTGAAGTGGTGCACCACTGCCAATTCATAGTTATCGATAGTGATAACTGGTGCAGCACCCACATCCTGACTCAGCACATTCGTTTTCTTTAGACTTTATTGTGAGGCCAAAGTCCTTGCATGCTTTAGTGAAGCGATTCATCAAGCTCTGAAGCTCCTGTTGGCTTTGAGTGACGACTGCAGCATCATCAGCGAACAACAAGTCTCTTATAGTGACCCTTCTAATTTTTGTTTTTGCCTTCAGCCTTGAAAGATTAAACAGACGGCCATCTGACCTAGTGTGAAGGCATATTCCTTCAGTTGCATCTCTGAATGCATGTTTCAAGAGTAAGGCAAAGAAGATTCCGAAGAGGGTCGGAGCCAGAACACAGCCTTGTTTAACGCCACTTCGTATATCAAAGGGCTGTGACGTGCTTCCAGCATATTGGACTGTTCCCTTCATGCCGTCATGGAATGACTTTATCATTTCCAGCATTTTAGAAGGGCAGCCTATTTTCAGGAGGATTTTAAAGAGTCCATCCCTACTAACCAGGTCGAATGCTTTTGTGAGGTCTATAAAGGCGATATATAATGGTCTTTTCTGCTCTCTTGATTTTTTCCTGAAGCTGGCGGAGAGAGAAGATCATGTCTGTTGTTGATCTGCCAGCTCGGAATCCACACTGTGACTCTGGATATATGCGCTCAGCTAACTTTTGTAGTCGCATTAAGATGACTTTGGCAAAAACCTTACCAACAATACTAAGAAGAGAGATGCCTCTGTAGTTATTGCAATCACTTCTGTCTCCTTTATTTTTATACAATGTTACAATCTTGGCATCTCGCATGTCTTGAGGAATAGTTGTCTCTTCCCAGCACTGGCACAGCATCCTATGCACGGGATGTAATAGCGTACTCTTGCAGCATTTGATTAAATCAGGAGGAATCCCATCACTTCCTGGTGCTTTGCCAGAGGTCAAGCTATCAATGGCCTTGCTGAGTTCCTCTAATGTTGGTTCGGCATCCAGCTCCTCCATAGTTGGCAGACTGTTGACACCATCAAGGGCTGCAGGCGTAACGGTATTGTCTCTAGCGTAAAGCTCAGAGTAGTGCTCGACCCACCTCTCCACCTGCTTACCCTTATCGGTTATCTTCTCTCCGCTGATGGTTTTTAGCTGTGCCGTCTTACTTTTATGGGGGCCAAGTGCTTTCTTTATACCGTCATACATTTGTCTAATGTTGCCTGTTTGCGCTGCGATCTGGATGCTCTCACTGAGCTGGAGCCAGTAGTCATTTGCACAGCGTCGAGCAGTTTGTTGAACTTTGCTTCTCGTAGCCCTCAGGATCTGTAGGGTTCTGGCACTCGGTGAACGTTTGTATTCATTCATAGCACTGCGCTTAGCTTCAATGACAGGTGCCATCACATCTGATGAAGCATCAAACCAGTCATTTGACTTTGCTGTTTTCTTACCAAAGGTGGCAAATGCAGTACTTTGAATGGTGTTCCGTAGATGCTCCCAGTTCTCTGTAATAGTATCACCATTCTGAGGGCTACTGAGCACTTTCTCGAAGGTCGCAGTGAATTGAGCGATCATGAAAGGGTCTGACATCTTGCTGGTATCAATGCGTGGTTTCCCTTCATGTCTGACACGATAGAGTTTTCATAGTTGTGCTCTGATTTTGCAGCAAACCAAGGAGTGATCTGAATCACAGTCTGCACTATCGTACGAGCGCGTGGAGAGCACAGACCTGAGGAGGGGCCTTCTGACGAGAATCAGGTCAAGTTGGTGCCAGTGCTTGGATCGTGGGTGTCTCCATGACACCTTATGCTGGGGTTTTGTCTGAAAGTAGGTGTTGGTCACGCAGAGGTCATGGTGGACGCACAACTCTAATAGCCGTTGTCCATTTTCATTCAATATCAAACCTGCCCAGACATGAAGGCCATGAAACATTATCGGCACCCACTCTAGCGTTAAAGTCACCAAGGAGAACAAGCTGTTCTTGCCTAGGTATGCTTTTGATAATTGCTGTTAGATTCTCGCCTGGTTCAACCATTTTAGTTAGCGATTTTTTGACCGCAAAACCTACTCCGTGTTCTCTAGCTTTATTAAGATCTTTCCCTTGCCAATAAAATGTGTAGTCCTTCTCGCTCACCGTTCCAGAGCCCGCCAGGCGCGTTTCCTGAAGTGCAGCTATATCCACCTGAAGTCGTTTAAGCTCATCATTAATTATGGCTGTCTTCCTTACATCATTTACATCCTGTAGGTTTTCGGATAGTCCAGTCAACATAGTCCGGACGTTCCAGCATCCCAATCTGAGAGTTTGCTTATTTCTATTTTTTTCGATAATTGCTTGGTGCAAAATTTTCTGTCCACAGTTCGGGTTTGACCCTAATCCCCATGCACCCAATGGGGAAAGCAGACAGTGGCGGGACAACACCTTATTGGCTGGGGGCTGCCCAGCTTGAAGCGGGCGGTAGCTGTCCAGTGAGATCCTAGAACCTCTCCCACTGTCGGAAGTAGCCCCTGGCGCCATGCCCTACGCCAATTGGGCAAAATGCTTATAACCGGTAACTGCTACTTCCCGTGTTTTGCCGACACTTATAGGGTGAAGCTGGAGTGTCATCTCCAGGGCGCGAGCTTGGGCACAGTTATATGGAGATCAAGCTGTTGCCCATGCAGCATGTTCCCTCTCTCCACACAGCCGGTAGATCCAAAGGAACGGCAGTAGCCGATACAGTTTGGTACCAGCCATGTCGCAGGAGTTGCCAGAATAATGTCGAATCGACATAAGACTGCCTTAGGGACTCCGACTCCGGATTTATCCTCAGGGTTTACTCCCGAAGCCTATTCCATAAATGGATATTCCCGCAAGGCAGCGGTGGTTTGAATTCAGAGTTCCTTCTCTTAGATAAGCTACCAACCAAGGATCACGAGCCCTATCTGCCCGAAGCTGCTGGTTTTAAGGCGCCAGTCTCTCGCCTTTGCCCCTTCTCCCGTCAGTGGAAACAGTTCCGCCGGGCTCAAATTGAGCCACACGTGAAGGCCGGGAGCTGGACTTGGTTGTCAGAGGCTGTTTGAGGTGCGTGCCATTGAAGTATTTTATCTGCAGTGAGAGCTTATCCTCACTACAACTCCCGGCAGATAGATCTTCAGTAACCAACACTATCACCATACTTGAAGGTTTACATAGCTTGACCCCACTATTGATGTCTATACACCCTTGCTCTTTTCAGAGAAGGGGGTATTTCTTATAAGACCAGTCTCTTATCTGGCACTATCCTGGTATCATCTGATACACCTTTGTGTCCAGGAAAGTCTTTATTGTAATAACATCCAAACCTCTCGCGACAATAGCATTCGTGGGGATCTTTCATTATGATTTTCTGGTAATATATATTAGTGTTACGTGTTTAAAATGGTTACCTTTTACCAATTAAACGTGTTAAGCTTTTACCATTATAATTCACTTAGAGTTCTAGTTGATAAAAGAAGTGAAATAAAATAACGCGTAGCTATTTTGTACCAGATGTTCAGTTATAATGTTAATTCTCACCACCCACTTTCTCGCACAAGAAGAGACGGTTTTAGTTGACTGGATTATATGCTAGGCGACTGATAGTGACAGAAAAGAATTCATGTTTTATTTCATTGTGCGTATTTATTATAAATGCCTATTATTTAATATCATATGACTAAACTATCAGATGCCGACAACTTAATATTATTAAAGACAGGCGGTACTTTGTGTAAGTGCGCATATAGATCACTAAATTATAAATGACATTGTACGCTGATCGTTAAAGTGCACGCAAGGGGCAGGGAGAGTTAAATACCTTCACCCGACCTAGAATCTCAGCGCTAGCAAAAGCTAACCGTATAGGCATAAAAGAAAGACACCGTGTGCCTTTTAAATTTAATCAGGACTGACAGAGTGGGTAAAAAATCATCTTGTACCCCGTCCGTGTGCATATATATATATATATATATATATATATATATATATATATATATATATATATTATATATATATATATCATATATATATATATATATATATATATATATTATATATATATATATATATATATATATATATATATATATATATATATTATATATATATATACCTGTTAAAGTCAGTTTGTTGTAAGCTTTCGATGTAAACATTTTTATCTATGGTCTAAGGGAGTTAACAGGTTGTAATATTTTTTGAGTCAGATCTGATTTAGTTGTTATCTCCCTTGACTTGACATTTGACCATTTAAGACAGTTTTCGAGAACGTTAGCTCTTGTGAGCTAAATTCACGTCACGCGATGATTCACGCATGCGTGAATGATGAGCGGGAACTGATATGCGATATCTCGTGACAGTTCACTCTGAACGCTTGACCAGGGAGGTCAGCCATGTTTCTCTGACTGTGTAATCAGGGAACAAAGTCCTCTGTGTGATATAAAAATGTTTGAGATCCTTCCCCTGATATAAGTCGGACATATTTCTGAGAGCCAAGGATGGCGTACGTTTTTTGTGGTGTATTCTTGGATGACAGTAAAGGTAAAAATGCCCTTTAAACTATTTTTGGTAGCCAAGAACAATTGTATTATGATGCTATCAGCCCAAGATGGTTGGCTGACATTGAGGTGACTTTCTCCCGGTGCGGGGGAGAGTTTATGAGTATATGCATATCGTTACCTTGCCAAATATTTACATGAATTATTTGTCAGAGGACACACAGAGCATATTATGGTACTACTTAGCCATGAACCCATTCTGCTTATTTACTGATTATTGGAGAGGACAAAGAGATTATTATAGTACTACTTAGCCATGAACCCATTCGGCTTATTTACTGATTATTGGAGAGGACAAAGACATTATTAAACATTATACGGCATCTGTTGTAGCGCCATGGAAGGCGAAAAGATTATTGTTGGTGCCTAGATTCAGAAAACATTATACGGCATCTGTTGTAGCGCCATGGAAGGCGAAAAGATTATTGTTAGTGCCTAGAGCCAGAAAACATTATATGGCATCTATTGTGTCGGCGGAGGAGAGAAGGTGGAGAGTATAGTTATACGATGTGTTTCCTTGATGTTCTTTAAAACTGTAATTCGTGCCAGTGAATTGTTTCCATGTACCTGGGCACTGTTTGCCAGGATGTTCACGTGACCTGTCTTGTACAATAAACAGTGTGTAGACATTCCAGTGGTTACTTCAATGAGTGCAGCGATGTGGGTGGATGATTAGTGACATACGTTAATACTACACGGCATTCGCATTCATAGACAGCTATACACCCACACTTGGTCGGCTACCAGTAAGCCCGACGGATTCTGATCGAATTATTTATCAGTGGCACACACACACATAATATCCTTATCTACATCTGGAAGTACCCGGCATTGCCCGGAGGTATTACACTATGTATCTATGAATGTGATGTCTAGCAACTCATCCATCAACACAACACCCCTTTATGAGTGGTAGCCTGTGTGGCTTATGGATGTTGTGTCCTGTGTCCTTTCAACAATGAAGCAGCCATTTTCAACAGCATACCTTCAAATGCACGCACACATGCAACAGTAATACCGATTGCAGTGATTGATCGTCCAACAGTGATGGCCAGCATGGCTTGTAAAGAAATACCGATTGTTACAATACCCTTCGAAAGAAGTTAAGGATCAGTAGGTGAAAATGACCCAAAAATAATAAAAATTATATTTCATAAGCAATTAATCTGACATTGATTTTTCTCGAACGACAAACATTCAACACGTGCTGCATGGGCCATTAGTATACCATGTGGCTAGTGTTCAGCCCAGCAAGCACGCTGAAAAAATGCTGCTGAGACGCCAAAATTTGGGTGTTTTTAATGATGTCTGATCATGAAAAACATACCTGCTATTCCAAAAATGCGTGATGCATGTGGGAGACTATAGTGTTGGTCTTGAGCTGTACTCACAAAATTGTCTTTATAAGCAACACAAGTGCTGCATAACCATTGCACAACAATATGCCTCAACGATGAAAGCTGAGTGTTGTGAATAAAGGAAGAGTCATTGCGTGGTTGCAGGAAGGTCTTACTGTCCGAAATGTCGCTCAGAGGCTTGCAGTATCTCATTCAGTTATTGTCAGACTGCAGCAGCGCTTTGCCCAGACTGTAATCGTCGAGGAACGGCAACGCACAGGTCGTCCTAGAGTCACTACACCTCGAGAAGATCGCCTAATTCAGAGGCAAGCACTGCAACGGAGAACTGCAAGTGCAAATGTTATCAGACAGTTTCTTAGAGATGCTTCCAAAACTGCAGTCAGTGATCAGACTTTTCGGAATCGCCTTCCCAATGCCAACCTTTGTGCTTGTCGTCCAGCCATTCGACCACACTTTACTGCTGCCCACAGAGCAGCTCGTTTAGCATTGTGTATGCAGCACGTGCAGTGGCAACGTGCACAGTGGGCTAACGTTATGTTCACGGATGAGTCCCAATTTGTCTTGGAGCCTACAAATGGATGAATCAGAGCATGGAGGCGTCGTGGTTGTAGTGATATCCTCAATACAATCGATAAATTAGATAAAACAATATATAGTGTAGGGGTAAAATAAGGTAGAAATAAAATATTGGGTTGCGATTAGCTTCTTCCCCCCGCCTGCAAACATATCGCTTTCAATAGGCCTTACTGTAGAGAAAATAAATGTAACATGTTTAAAAAATCGAGGCGTAATTTTGTTCTAGACGGAGTGAGAGACACGAAGGAGGGGGAAGGAACGACAGAAGATTGCCATCGACACGCGTTGTTTGGAAACAAAAATTGTAACGAACGCGCGATATTGGCTTTGGCAGTTAGAAAATACAACACAAGGCCAATACATGTTTGTCTTTTGGGTCACGCAGTGGAAATGGATAAATACACACAGAGCCCTCTTTTCTTGTATTGTAGCGTAAATTCTGACGAAAAACAGACCTTGTTTTTTTAGTTTGGAAAAAAGGCGTTGGAGAGAGGGAAAAGATGGTGTATATTTATTTAAAAGGAAAAATATGAAATTATTAGCTAAAAGGAATATGGCCATAAAACTTAGATAGTTTTGTGGAATAGTGTCTCCTGATCAATAATATATTTTAAATCCCAAAATAGTCCAACTAATAGCAAAGATATTACAATAATATTATATATTCTAGGACAGACTGACGAACACACACTCATGCCTGTTTATTTTAGCCATAACATTTTTGAACGCTTTTTTTAAAATGAGGCAGAAGAGGGTACATGTAATCGTATTGGGTGTAGTTAGAAAGAGGGAGAGAGATTATTGGTTGGCCCGAAACTAAATATATTTACAGAGTAACACAGAGTTGTGTGGAATTTTTTTTTTTTAAGTTCGATTCAAAATTGATAGTTGCATGGTCTCATTGGCCAGCACATTTCATATCAATGAAAACTTTGAAGGCTGGACGCCATTTATCTAAGAATCTGTCCCTCAAGCAGGACGATGGACTAGAAGTGTGAATTTGTAAATAAAACTAAAATAAATTCATAGTCTTGCCAGCAGCAAAGCTGAATCTGTGCCAAGTCATCGTTCCTGTGTTTATTCATTGAATTTGTGGTAAGACATAAATTATTAACATTATTTATATTATTAATTATGTTGTATGACTTGGGTAATGAAGATATTTTACGACTGTAAGTACATAAGTCACTAGCAGACTTATGCAAAGCCTATCTGTGCTCCACCATATTAATAAACTACCAGAGGTGTAGAACCAAAAGATTACATAAGTTGTCAGCAAGGGATCATATCACCCACCTTATTTTATGGAAAAAGATCAATGATAATGTTATAGAGGTGTTGTATCTATTGGAGGAGAGGAATGTGAAAACTGGTACAAGTTGTTCCATCAATCTAGATTGGATGAGCTGGGTTGGTCAGAGAGATCTGACCCAGTTCTTTTATTTTGAATGCATTATTAATTGTGGATTTAATTGACTAGATATTATGTTAAGACAACCCATAATCTTCATGTTGCAGGGTTTTGTCTGGCACTGTGCTAGTGCCAGCCTCCCGAAAGTATACTCTATATAAGAGAGAAAGTTGTTGTAGTGGTACAAGCTCTCTACCACTGGAGTTGTAGTCCTGGTACACGCTCTCTACCAAGATTGCCCCAGGAACAGTGAGACAGTGGCCGTTGGCCGGAAAGACATCTAACATCTATCTTCACGTGCCAGATAAGTGCATAAGACCGGGCACGGAACGATTCATCAACTATCTACCATATATTAAAATAATTGTATCAAATACGAACTATTTCCACCAAATAAAAGAATATATATAAAGTGAAAAGAATAGGTGTGAATAAAGACAGGGGATGATGTATAACCCCCAACCCGCCATCTAGTACCAGTTAAGCAGTAGTAAAGATTTAGTAACACCATTATTAGAATTTAAATTCTGTGCTTGGACAGATTGTCCCCTTTTTCATTTGATTTTGATAGTCCTGACCAAAATAATATTAGGTTCAGGACAAAATAAATTGTAAAAAATTGCTAAATATAAACGTTAAAACACTGTGTTACTTGAGTTGATCATAGAAATTAATATTTGTGAGTGTTTTGTGTATTGGGTTACCATCACACCACTCGTACATTACCCTAGACATTTATACGTAGTCACCATACATAATAAGTTCAAAAATATAACTCTGAGTAAGATCTTAGGGTGGTAGCAGAAAGGTGCCCTGAGAATACACCCCAACAATTGTTAGACTCAGGGGCCTTCACAGCTTGACCTCACTCAGTTACAAATTAAATATAACACCAACATTCATAACATCTAAACCCACCACAGTGGTGAACGCTTTAGTGATGCTGCAGTCATCGAACGTAACCGATATGGTGCTGGATCAGTGATAATGTGGGGAGGCATTAGTTTACTCCACAGAACCCCCCCTTTATCATGTGATTGTGAATCTGAATGGTCACCGCTACCGTGACGAGATTCTACAGCCTCTTGCCATCCCAGCCCTGCAAGTTATTGGGCACAATGCAGTCTTTCAAGATGATAATGCAAGACCACACCGTTCTCGTGCAGTAAATGCTTTCGTGCAAGAAGCGGGTGTCAATAGAATGGATTGGCCTACAAACAGTCCTGATTTGAATCGCATAGAACATCTTTGGGACGAGCTTGCGCGACGAGTTAAGCAACATCAGCCATCTCCTGCAACTCTGCATGAACTGCTTCTGGTACTTCAGCATCAGTGGCAGGCAGTGCCCCAATGCTTCATTCGCAAGCTCATCATTTCCATGCGATAGTGGTGCCTTGAAAGTATCGCCAATAATGGAGGACACACACGCTACTGACAATGTTGACATTTGGTGTTAGTCTCATTAATTTTGAAAATGAGGGTTGTATTGATTTCTGTGCTGTCATTTTACACATGTTAATGCAACCGTCATGAAAATAGTGTTGATAGTCACTGATAAGCTTGTCATGTTATATTTTGAAGTGCTGTCTTTTTATTTTTCATTTTCATTTAACTTTTCACCCTTAATAAAAATGGTCCTTAACTTCTTTTGAATGGTATATATATATATATATATATATATATATATATATATATATATATATATATATATATATATATATATATATATATATATATATATATATATATATATATATATATATATATATATAGTCTTACATATATATAGAATAGAAGCATATTTCCATAAATGTTTCTTATTCCTAGCAGACCTGATCAATGGAATCCAGCGATCTTTTTCTTCATTTATTGATTAGTTAATGTTGTCTTTTTTCTTGGCTTGTGCGTTATCAATTTCATTTGTGAGCCAACGATACATGAGACACATTTTAACTTGTAAATTTAACTGGATTTACAGAACTCAGCGATATTTTTCAATTTTTACCAGCCCACTAGGGTATACAAAATAACACTTAGACTCCTGACTTCTGACAGTCGTATTCAATCGGATTTATCCAGAAAGTTACGCTGTTTCAGAATCGGCACTCTCCCATAGAGTTAGCCGATAGGTTTATCATCATTTGTAACATATTTAGCGACCAGAGGTTTCAAAATACTGGAAGTATTTTCCTCTTTTTATTCCGTTATTTCATCGACTTACTACTACTTAGTCTTTCCCCATCTACCGTGAGGTGTAGAGGTTCGGAAGAGAGAGCGACAGGCTATCCTATCGGCTGTCTTCCTCCTGGCCTGGTTCCATTCTAGTCCTCGGTCCTACAAAGATTGTCTAATGTTGTCCTCCCAGCGGACTCTGGGTCGTCCTGGGGGTCTGGATCCTTGGCTCTTTGTTTCCCATGCTTGTCGTGGTAGCCGATCTTCTCCCATTCTGCAGACATGGCCAACCCATCTTAGTTGGGACTGCTCTACTTGGGTCTGCAGGGGGTGGGATTTAAGGCCTCGACGTATTGTCTGGTTGCGAACCATGTCTCTTCTTGTTACTTCAACCACCTTCCTCAGATACCTCATTTCTGAGGTTTGGATATGGCTTTTGTGGGTTGTAGTCATTGCCCATGACTCGCATCCATATGTCAAGACTGGGACATAGGTGGAGCGGTATACAGCCATCTTCGTTTTCTTACCAACCTCTCTCTTGCTGAGGAATCCTCGATTTAGGGCCTGAAAAAGTCTCCCAGCTGCTGCTTTCCGAGTGGCTAACTCTTCTTTGATGCCTCCCTTTCGGTCTATAATAGCTCCGAGGTATTTAAAGTGGTCGACCTGCTCCAGGACCTGTTCTCCCAGCTTAATCTGATGTCTTCTTTCTTCTCGTGATATCACCATGGATTTTGTTTTGGAGCTGCTTATGACCACCCCTCTCTTCTCCAGCTCTTCCTTCCAGACTTGCAGGTTGGATTGGAGATGTGCCTCTGATTTAGTAATCAGGGCAACATCACCAGCAAATGCCAGCTCCGAAATACAGACATGTCTCATCTTCCAGTACCCCACTGAATACTTTCTTGTTCTCTCCTTACATGTTTTAATGACATCGTCCATGAGGAGTATGAAAAGGTAAGGTGACAGAATATCACATTGTCTTACACCAGTGATGGTCCTGAACTCTTCTGACTTACGGTTTGCTGTCCTCACATAATTTCTGCAAGACTTGTAGAAGCTTTGTATAGCATGAATCAGAGGTAATGGAATGTTCTTCCTTGCCCGTTATTTCATGTATATGTAAATCTGATTTTATTTGATCTTTCTTTAGATGTTTGATGTTGTCAAGTTTAAATGATAATAAACAACAAAAGAAACTTAACTTTGTGTGTTGGTCAGACCCATACCCAATTAACCGTAGTTTTTCATGTTTGTGTGTCTAGTTCTCAAATAGCTGTGTGTGTGTGTGTAGTTAAACTTATATTTATATGTATGAGGAAGGCAAGGTTGTCTTGTATTAAATTATAGTCGTATAGATAGGCTGGACTAGAGAAACTTACTCATTCCAGAGACATATCTTTTCCTTAAGGTATTCACCCATGAAATCTATTTCTCACACATTTTTCTCACGTACTTATCACCATCCACTCTACTCAGACGGGACCAAAGATAACTCACAACCTATGTGGTACGACAAAGAGCAATAATAAATCAAGGAAACTCCAAAACCAAAAGAATAAATCAATACAAGAAATTCAACAACCAACGAAAATCAAAAGCAGAAAATGGAATATAAAAACCAGAAGTCCTGCTATAAAAAACTCTGTGCTGGAAGAATCGGGGCAGTTATAAATACTAATCTCTCTTCTCTCTCTCTCTCTCTCTCTCTCTCTCTCTCTCTCTCTATGTATATGTATATATATATATATATATATATATATATATATATATATATATATATATATATATATATATATAATTATTATCTAGCAAAGTGATTTTATTTAGCACTTGCAGTTATCAAACCATAAGCACTTTTTATGGCATTTACAAGTTAAGTTTTGAATTACCGTACTTTAACTCATATTTGTCAATGCAATGCATACTTAAAATTAGATTGCAAATAGCAACAAGTTAGTTGTAAAGCGATTTAATGTTCAGTTTACCTGACAAAACAAAAAATAAGAGATAGTATGTTGTGAAGTAATTTTATGTAGTACTTGCATTTATCAAACCACAATTACAGCTTCATAAATTGGAAAATCCTGGACCGAATCTAGAGTTTGTCATATCTTGGTCATATAATAAAGAAGACTGCAGATGGAAAACAGAAATGTAGCATGTAATGGGCAGGCAAAAGCTACATTTAGCAACGTGAGACAGATACTAACATCTGAACAAGTAACTTACAATTTGAAATTGAAAATAATCAAAAGCTTTATATATATTGTGTGGTGTAGAAACATAGACAATGAGCAAGTTATGAGAAGAAAGAACGGAGGCCTCTGAGATGTGATAACACAGAAGTCCTAGAAAACATAGATATCAAGAGATTGACAGATTTGAGTCCATCAGGGTCCACCATCACGACAAGAGACAGACAACGTCAGAGATCCATTTCAGCCGACCTTCAATGTGGAGATGAAGAATAAAAACAACCCCCCCCCCCCCCCCCCCCCCCAAAAAAAAAGGCCTAGCCTGATTGAATATTTACATTTGAAGGCCGCGCCTCATTGTTTAATCTTTCCTTCATTAAGTCTGAGAAAGACGCAATTCATACTCCAAAAGGAACTATGCTCCAGATCTGTACGAAGATGAAGAAATGTGAAGAAACAACACATATAAAACCGGAACTAGGCCTAGATTATGAGGTAAGATATCAATCAATCAATACCCTTTAGCTCCCGAAGGAGCATAGACCTTCAACAAACACATGCCAAGTCTTCCTGCCCTGTGCAATCCGCTCAACTTCTTTCCATGTTTTTCTCATCATTTTCACTTCTGTATTCAGTTCTCTTCTCCGTGTGTTTGTTGGTCTACTTTTGCCTCTCTTTCCCAGTGGATTCCAGAACAAGGACTGCCTTGTAATGCTATTAACAGGTTTCCTCAATGTGTGTCCTATCCACCGCTAGCGTCTTCTTCTCATCTCTTGTTCCACTGGCACTTGTCTGGTTCTTGTCATCAATTCCACATTTGTGACTTTGTCATACCATTTCAGTCCTTCTATTCTACGCAAGCACCCGTTTATAAAAGTCTGTCGCTTTTTGGTTGTTGTTTTTGTTGTTCTCCATGTCTCAGAGCCATAGAATAGGACTGACTTCACATTTGAGTTGAAGATTTTTATTTTCATGTTGGACTTGATTTCTCTTGTTCTCCATATGTTTACCAGTGCAATGAAAGCTCCTCTTGCTTTTTGTATTCTTATTTTGATATCACTGTCTGTCCCTCCAACTTTGTCTATATTACTTCCAAGATTCTACATCTTTTAGTGGTGTTTCTTCAAGTTCAACCTTGTTATCATTTCTTGCATTTATTCTCATAATCTTTGTCTTTTCCTTGTTTATTTTCAGGTATGATAAAATTTCAGACAAGTTTATTAAGGCCGCCATGTTGGCCAAGTGGATATCGATATATCCACCGTGTCACATTGGTAATTAAAAAATTAAGCCCCTATCGCTAAACTTAGTCTGGTAAAGGTTCTCTATAGACTTTTATGTTATAGAGTGACATCCTCTTGTAATGTCTATAGACCTACTTGCCTGCGATACATGACCAAGACAAACATTATGAGGGGATGTCACTATATTAGCCTATAAAAGTCTAAAGAGAACTTTAAACCAACCAGTTTTGAGCTTTTTCAAATTACAAAAATAAAAAAAAAAACCCAAGCACTGACCTTAACAGAAACCCAGGTTGAAATGAAGAACAGTCGGCCATCTTTTTAATACGGCTTTGAAACAGAATTCATAGATGCAGTAACAAGGGGTTAAGTTTAGGAATACTAAGCCTAACTCTTTTGACGTGTATGACTTATTTGGATGACATTGAAGAAGTTCCACTATACTTCATATCATCCCAAACTAATAGGCCTACCCTATTTCAAACTTAAAAAAAAGGATTAAAGTCCAACTAACTTTAAAGTAGGTGAGTACCAATCTATTTTTAACCTGAGTTATGTGTCTTGTGTAGGTCTATATATTTATTGTATAGGCCTATATATATATATATATATATATATATATATCACATCAACTGCCATTTTCACTAGGATGGCTGGCTACAATAGCTCTCTAGCGTCTTCTGTCTCTTGTTTTAATGTTCACTATAATAGACTATTTCCAATCAATTTATTGATGTTATCTTCCTACTAACAACACTGTTTTCCTCTTGCCCATATGCCTACAACCTTACCTTCCATTATGGTTTTGAGCAAAATGGTAGGCCTGTGTATTCTTCTAGGATAAAAAAATGTTGATTTAATTTATTATTTGTTTTTTATTCCTAGCTGTTCTAGGATTTTTGTTACCTCTTATCATGAGCATCTCCTCATTCTTATATATATCCAGATCTCAAGGGCCTCAATTCTTCATCATTTTTATTTTTTGAGTGACACTCAGTGTGCTCCAATTTTTTATATACATCCTATCTTGAGGCCTCCAATTCTTTCTTCCAATTGCTTGTACATTATCTGTGTATCTACATCATTGTTACGACATATTTATTTATTTATGTTGGCCCACTACAATTTATTACCAGTTTAAAGTTACGCGCTAACATATTGATGTGCCGCCAACATAAGATGCTTTGCACTTAAATATATTTTATTGATCATGATTTTGTGTAGACATTCATGACGTGAATGCATAACAACGATCTTTCTAGACCCTTCATATTTTGAAATCCGTCAAAGCGACGTGATCTTCAGTGCTCCCAATATATAGTAGTCGTGCAGATGTTCTCCTTAAAGATAGGCCATAGGGTCGGCCAGAGGATTATTGGAGCAGCTTATTTGATGTAGCATTTTTCCTTGAATTAGGAACAGAAGGGAGTAATTTATTTATATTAATTAATCATTCGCCAATTCTTCAGGTCTCATTTTCGGATGATCCGACTTGTCGGCATCGTGTATATACAGTCTGAATTTTGTTGGCGATACAGATATTAATCTAGGAGACTGCCAACACAAGAGAGAAAACTGGACTGATTCTAAAGGCGACGAACTGGAACGGACTACGGACTACGACTTATGGAACGTGCAACACAAGAAGTATAAATGGGAAGGAAGAGGAGCTGGTGGAAGAGATGAGGAAAGCAAAACTAGAAATCTTGGCTATAACGGAAACAAAGAAAAAAGGACAAGGAGTCATGGATCTCGATGGCAACACGCTGCTCTACAGTGGTGTACCCATGTCTGAAAGAGCTAAAGGGGGGCGTGGGTTGCATTGTGGCCCAAAATCAAAAAGATAGTATCAAGGGATGGAACTTTGTCTCGGAGCGCATTATGGTTGTTAAACTAAAAGAAGGAGAAACCATAGTCAACCTGGTCATAGTGTATGGGCCAAATGAGGATGAGAGAGCAGAGGTCAAGGAGGAATTCTTCAAGCTGCTTCAAAGGACAGTGGATGACTGCCTAGATGAAGTTATCATGCTCGGAGATTTTAATACCAGAGTTGGAAATGACCATGCTAGATGGGGTGGAGTTATCGGAAGATATGGAGAAGATACTCTCGATGACGATGGAAAGCGACTCCTTAGATTCTGCAGTGAGCAGAATCTGATCATTACAAACACAAAGTTCCCCCATAAGCGCATACATGCATACACTAGATGTGAACCAACAAAGAATGAGAAGTCAGTGATCGACTATGCCATTGTTTGGAGAAGCTCATTCAAATATGTCCGAGATGCTAGAGTCTGGAGGGGGCCAGAGATTGGAAGTGATCACTACCTGCTAACAATCAAACGAACAACTGAAAGAGTTGCCCAGCCTAGGAACTGCCCAACATCACGCAAGAAACCAAGTAAACGAGCAGGAGAAATGAGCATTAGGACCTACAAGCTGAGAGAGCCAGAAATTAAGACCAGATATCAGGGGCTTATTGCTGCAGCGGTGAGCAACACAGAAGAACGACCTGATGACTTGGAAACCCTCTGGATTAAATTCAAGGATATCATAAAGACAGCTGCTGCAGAAGCATGCGGTGAAGTCCGACTTGGGAACAAGAGAAAGAGGACACCTTGGTGGACAGAGGATGTCAAAGAGAAAATAAGAGAGAAGAAAATGGCATGGAAACAATACTTAGGAGCTAAAAACACAACAGGACAAATGGAAAAATATAGAGAATATGTGACACTCAGAACAGAAGCAAAGAACAAAGTGCTAGCAGCAAAACAGAAGTCCTGGGAAGAATTTGGAGAAAAGCTAGAAAAAGATGCACAAGAAAACCAGAAATTGTTCTATAAGACCCTAAAGAACATGAGGAAGGAAAAACAATGCCCTCTCAAATTTATAAAGGACAAGCAAGGCAAATTGCTTACTGCCCCGAAGGAAGTAATGGGAAGATGGAAAGAATATTTCTCAGAACTCCTGGATGGTGAGCATGGTGAAGCACCTGAAATGATAAACACTAGCCCAGAAGAGAAAACCAATGATGGTGAAGATGACATAAAGATGGAAGAACTGAAGGCAGCACTGGAGAAAATCAAGATGGGCAAAGCAGCAGGGCATGATGGTATAACACCAGAAATGGTTAAGTTCATGGGAGCATCAGGCGACCTATTACTCTTAAGGGTTTTACAGGCAGCGTGGTACAACAAGACCATACCAAAGGATTGGGAGATTGCCATCATAACACCAATTTTCAAAAAAGGTGACAATCGACAGTGTGGAAACCATAGAGGCATATCCCTTCTCAGTGTCCCTGGTAAAATCTACTCTAGAATCCTAGAGCAGAGACTCCGACGCCTAGCTGAGCCACAATTGGATGAGGTCCAGTGCGGATTCCAAGCAAACCGAAGTACTCAAGACCTAATCTTCACACAGACAGCTGAGTGAAAAGGCCCTTGAGTATAAGAGTGAGATACATCTTTGTTTCATAGATCTGGAAAAGGCGTTTGACATTGTCCCCTGGAGCAAACTTTGGGACTGTTTGGCAAGGAAGAATATTCCAGCACCTCTGATTCATGCTATACAGAGCTTCTACAAGTCTTGCAGAAATTATGTGAGGACAGCAAACCATAAGTCGGAAGAGTTCAGGACCACCACTGGTGTAAGACAAGGTGATATCCTATCACCTTACCTCTTCATACTCCTTATGGACGATGTCATCAAGGCATGTAAGGAGAGAACAAGAAAGTATCCAGTGGGGTAATGGAAGATGAGACAGGTCTATATTTCGGAGCTGGCATTTGCTGATGATGTTGCCCTGATTGCTAAATCAGAGGCACATCTCCAATCCAACCTGCAAGTCTGGAAGGAAGAGCTGGAGAAGAGAGGGATGGTCATAAGCAGCTCCAAAACAAAATCCATGGTGATATCACGAGAAGAAAGAAAACATCAGATTAAGCTAGGAGAAAAGGTCCTGTTTTTTTTTTTTTTATTAATGTGTTTGCTACTTCATTTTGTAGCACGCCCCTTTCAACCATCTACCATGTACATGGATTTGTTGGTTATATCAGGACGTGTTTCTTTTATTGTAATATGTTTTTGTTTGTATTTGTTTTATATTATATTATCTCTAGTCGGTATTTTTCCTTTTGTAGTTATAGTTCAACATGGTTTTTTAAAAAAATTCCAATATATGCTATTTTCTAAGTTAGTATGTTTTTGATTTTTACTGGATGGTTTATTTGGTTAATCTGTATGTTTCTGGGGCGAGTCTTTCACCAGTTTGGACTACTGGTTCAATTCCTTATTTGATTTTTATATGTTAGCTTTAGTTTTTTGTAATATAGTGTTTTATTAACTTTTGCATTTCTGAAGGGCTCTTTGTGCCTATGAGATTTTCTACACTCATTTCTACCTTGTGGTTACTACAGTATGTCTTAATGTTTTGCCTCTGTTGGTCATATTTTTTGCAGTCCACTAGAAAGTGCCTAATTGTGTTTGGTTCTTGACACTCTTCACATGTGGGTTCCTCTATCATGAAATATCCAGTTCCCAGCTTGAGTCTCAGCAATTTTTTATTAATTGGTATTTTTAGTTCATCTTTTATTTGACATTTTTTGCTTGGTTTTTTAAGGATTTTATATGAGTGTCTTGCTTTTTTACTTAGGTCCCATGCTGTTATCCATTCTTTAGTTATTTTTTTGAGCAATTAAGCTCTTAATTTCAAACTTCCCTAAGCCTACTTCAATTTGGTTATGGCTAGTTCTCCCCCCCTTTGGCTTCTTTGTCTGCTAGCTCATTTCCTGCTATCCCCACATGTGATGGTATCCATGTTAGTGTTGCACTGCATCCTATATTTTGTAGATATGTATTAACCTGTAGTATTTCTTCTATAATGTCTGGCCTGCTGCCTTCTGTTCTGTTTCTGATTGCTAGTACTGATGATAGGGAATCTGTGAGAATGGTTACTTTTTTTGGTGGATTTTCCTAGAATAAATAAGCCCAGGTAGGCCAACCACGTGGGGTCTTCTTTTGTAAAGTGCCGTAGCCATCTTGTTTTTCTTTGTGTAATTAATACAGGCATCTTTCATCGTTGAAACGCGCGTGAACAAAATTAAAGTTAATTCAAATTTACTAGCTTAGTAGTAGGACTAGTCAGCTTTTAACTATTGATATCTAAACATAATTTAAAATTTATATATTAAAAAAAATATTAATAAATTGTCTTGTGTTAATTTAGCATAGATAGAGCATAAATACTAATTGTAAGTCATCAGTGATAGGTATAAAATAAAGATAGAGTAATTAGCCAATATTTAAAAAAAAAAAAAAAAAAAAAAAAAGAGAGAAAGAAGTGCAGCCAGCTTATAATGCCAAGGGAAATAATCTACTAAGTTGTTTATTTTTTTAAATTGTTTTATTTTTAGTAAAATAAATAGGCCTAGTCATAATTTATCTTAATTTGTGTTATTTAGCATTAGACAGAGTGAACCACAGGATAAATCACAATGCCACCAATGCTCAGGTCGCAATCCGGAGAGGGAAAAACGTGGGTCAAACCAGCTGAAAAGGGTAGAACACCAAACCCGACAGAAAAGAACAGGATCACTAGCCCTATAGTCAGAAACACAGAAATTGGACCCAAAATAGAAACAATAAAGGAAAATCTGAAAGGAGGCGCAATTAAAACTGCAGTAAGCAGAAACAACAAAAACGAAGACGGCGGAACCCGGACAGCAAACAAACAGACAGGACACAGGAAAGAAGACAACTACAAGACCACAAGCAAAAAAAGTCAGGAAACCAGAGGAGGAGAAAACAAAGAAACCAAAAACAGAATCAAAATAACTCAGATAGCTGGAACAGAAGCCACACTGAGATCTCTCCCGGATGACAAAATCCTGGTCATTCTAGAAGCAATAATAGGAAAAAAAATATATTGACAAAGTGCAAAGACATGGAAATGGAGTAACAATCACTGTCAACAACACAGAAAAAGGCAAGGCACTGTTACATGAATTAAAAAGTAACCCAAAAGAAGCACAACTCGCACATGGGATAAAGGTAAAGATTGAATTGATCAAGGAAATTAGAAGATTCGTCATCAAAGGGGTTGTTAAAGACCCGGCAACCACCGAGATCTACACTAGCATAACGAAAGAAAACCCACAAACAGAGATAGAAAAAGTAGAAAGAATCAAAACCAAAGAGCAAAAGAATACGACAGTGGTAGTGATAAGTGTAAAGGGCACAGAAATACCCAAGCAAGTCAAACTCCACCAGAGAGCCAAAATGACAGAGGTATTCATACCTAGCATTATACAATGCACAAACTGTCAAGGCTTTAGCCATACCCAACATGTGTGTAAAAGAGCGACACGGTGTAGTTTCTGTGCGGGAGCACACAGACATGTGGACTGTCCAATGGCTAAGGAGGACAAAGATTATAAACGAGAAAACAAAAACAGAAAATGTGCAAACTGCCAGGGTAACCACAGTGCCAGGTATCAGGGATGCCCAGTCTATCAAGAGACAAAACACATATTAAAAGAATCACTAGAAACAAACAAACCATTCTGGCAAATAAAAGAAAGACAGAAAACCAACAACCATCTCCAAAACTCTCAAGAAAATATCATTAAGAAACAAATAAAACAAATAACCAGTGAAATGAAAGACATAAAGGAAAAAATCCAGAAAGATGATAAAATCAAAACACCCATAAACAGTAAAGAAGATGACAACACAGAAGAGACGGAACATATCCTCATCCAAGCCAGACAGGTACTAGAAGAAATGAAAACAGCACAAAAGGAAATAGAGAGAGAGACCTCAAAAAAATAGCAGAGATAAAAGAAGCTAATGAAAAAATCCTAACAAAAAGAGAGAGAGAAAGAGCTAGGCCTATAGAAAATATGGAAAAAGAATTTAAGGAAACAGTGGAACTACACCTACCATACCTCGCAGAAAGAGTTCAGAGTATAATGGTTACTTGGAATGATGAGTTTGTAGAGAACATAAGAGGTAAAGTGCAATGTTAAAAAAAAAAAAGTAGATCCCTTATCAAAAAACCTAATAAAAACAATAACATAACCAAGCTAACCATACTAAATGGGGACCAAAGACTCTAGAGCTATCAAAGTAGTCCAGTGGAACTGTAGGGGTGCCAGGAAGAACTTGATGTCTCTTATGGGACAGTATAAGGAGGCAAAACCCATCTTTGCAATACAAGAAACCCTCCTGAACCCCAAACAAAAACTGAACTACCAAGGGTATATAACACTTAGAAATGATAGACCTGAGGGAAGAGGAGGGGGCGTGGCCTTTTTAATACATGAAGATTACAAAATATTAAATTGGGAACAATTCAACACAGAAAATATTGAAGGAATAAGTATAACATTAGACAGTGAGCCAGATAACTTAAAAATAATAAACATTTATAGCCCCAAGGGTAATATAACCGATAGGGACATTGCCACTATTAACACACAAATAGATCAAAGAACATTATTGGTAGGTGACTTTAATGCACACCATGAGGCATGGGGTAACAACAGTAATGATCCAGCAGGAAAAAGACTGTTGGACTACATTGAAAGTGCTGAGCTAATCATACTAAATGATGGCTCAGTGACAAGGGTTAACCCATGCAACAGTGGAGGAGATACAGCAATAGACATAAGTATTATAACACCAAACCTAGCCTCTACTAAATGGGAAGTACTGAATGACTCCAGCTCAGACCACTTACCCATAGAAATAAACCTAAACGACAAATATAGAACTAGTCCAAAAAAAAAAACCCACATTCAACCTAAAAAAAAAGGCAAATTGGGAGTCCTTCCAATTAGAGCTAGGTAAACTAAGCATAGAACAAATTGAATCTAACAGTATAGATATATTTGCAGAAAAACTAACAAATGAGATTTTAAAAAATAGCAATAAAATATATACCAAACAGGAATATGCCTGAGCACTTAAAACCAACACAAAAAGGTAAAAATAGGAAAAGAAACAAAGATAAAAATCCAGTACCATGGTGGACAGACAGATGTTCAGAACAACTGAAATTGAGGGAGAGGGCCCTTACAAAGTATAGAAAAGCCAAAACTGAAGAGAATTACACAAACTATAAAAAAAATAAGAAATGAAACAAATAAAATAATATTCAGAGCTAAAGAAAAGAGTTGGAGAAAATTTTGTCAAACATTAAACCATAGGTCCCAAATAACTACAGTTTGGAGAAAACTAAAAGCAATTAAAGGAGGAAACAGCAAGAAATTTAAAATCCCAACAATTAAAATACCAGAGAGAGCTGAAACAGATAGAGAAAAAGCCAACATACTAGCTAAATACTTTTATCAGGTTAGTTCAATAGACAGTCTAGATAAGGCAGAAATAAATAGATGAAAAACACTGCTAGAAAAATTAAAAGAAGAAAATATGGAAACCACACAGGATGCTAAGTATTTAAATGCAGATATTACAGTAGATGAAATAGAAAGAGCTTTAGCAGAAAAAACCAATACTACCTCTGGGAAGACATTCTGAGCTATGAAATCCTCAAAAAGGTACCAAATACAACTCTAAGAGTGATTGCATCCCTCTACAACAAAATCTGGCACACGGGAAAAATACCATGTTCATGGAAGACAGCAGTAGTCATCCCCATACTAAAGCCAGATAAGGAAGCACATGATGTCAGCTCATACAGGCCAATATCGTTAACATCACATCTAGGAAAAATTCTAGAAACAATAGTCAACAGCAGAATAAAATTTCATCTCGAAAAGCATAATTTGTACAGTCCAACCCAGGCAGGCTTTAGAAGCCAACATAGTACAATAGAGCAACTGCTGAGGCTGGAACATGATGTTAAAACAGGCTTCAAAAGGAATGAAAAGACAGTAGCTATATTCCTTGATGTAGCAAGAGCATATGATGAGTGTTGGAGGGAGGGTGCACTACATAAAATCAGGAATCTAGGTATAGTAGGCAGAACCTACAATTACCTAGAAAAAACTTCCTGCAGGATAGATACTTCATGGTACAAATAAACAATGATAGATCTGAGGTATATGAGCAACAGAATGGAATTCCCCAGGGATCAGTAATATCACCATCAATTTTTTACGATTATGGTCAACGACCTAGGCGACGAGTTTTAAGGACTAAAAAAAAAAAAAACAACCTATCTCAGTTTGCAGATGATGCTGCGATATGGAGAACGGGAAGAAATCTCCCATTCCTCTATAAAACAGTACAAAAACAAATAGATAAAGTATCTGACTGGATGAACAAGTGGGGATTTAATCTAAACGTTAAAAAAAAAACCATAGGAATGATTTTCAGTAGAGGGCGTGTAATTAAAAACAATATAATTGACATAAGCATTAATAAGCAAAAAAGTATGCACAGCAAAATCAACTAGATTTCTTGGCATGGTACTAGACCAGCAACTAAACTGAACAAACACATAGACCTTTTAGTGCAAAGCAGTAGAGGACTTATTAATATGCTAAGATATATGAAAGGAAGTGGTTGGGGCGCCTGCAATAAGACAATGTTAACATTCTATAAATCATTTATTAGAGGCAAACTTGACTATGCCAGTGTTGTCTATGCATCAGCCGCCCCAAGCAATAAGAAGAAACTAGACACAGTCCAAAACCAGGCACTATCAATAATAGCAGGTGCCTTAAAGGGAACATCAGCAGGAGGACTAGAAGTAGCGCTAGGCATTATACCCCTGGAGCTAAGGAGAAAAGAACTGAGATTCAGCTACTGGGCAAGAGTGGCAAAAGATCCAACTCACCCGCCACATAAAACCATTGATAGGGGTAACCAGTACATAGGCCACATTCCATTAAACCATAATAGATACCCGTCAGGGTGGAAAACAATGGATGAAGTGGATCAATACCCAGACCTGTTTAATGCGATAAACAGTAGTGCTCTGTATAAAGCAAAGATCCCACCATGGGAATTAAAAGTGCCAGAAACTGACTCCCACTTATCAAAGATCATAAATAAATCTAACGACATAATCTCAGCAAAAAGTAAAACACTAGAGTACATAGAACGGTATACAAATAATAGCCTAACTATATATACAGATGGGTCCAAAGATGAAGAAGGACAATTAGGAGCAGGAATAGCAATACCAAAACTAAAAATTTATAAAAGATACAAAGTAACAAGTAATACATCTATCTTTACAGCAGACGGATGCGAGTCATGGGCATTGACTACAACCCATAAAAGCCAGATCCAAACCTCAGAAATGAGGTATCTGAGGAAGGTGGTTGAAGTAACAAGAAGAGACATGGTACGCAACCAGACGATATGTCAAGGCCTTAAATCCTACCCCCTGCAGACCCAAGTAGAACAGTCCCAATTAAGATGGTTTGGACATGTCTGCAGAATGGGAGAAGATCGGATACCACGACAAGCATGGAAAACAAAGAGCCAAGGATCCAGACCCCGAGGACGACCCAGAGTCCGCTGGGAGGACAACATTAGACAATCTTTGAAGGATCGAGGACTAGAATGGAACCAGGCCAAGAGGAAGACAGCCGATAGGATAGTCTGGCGCTCTCTCTTCCAAACCTCTACACCTCACGGTAGAAGGGGAACGACTAAGTAAGTAAGACTGCACAGAACTGTAGTGGACTGCACAGATCTAATGTATTATTGAATTCCATGAATAATTGAATTGTATGCGTAATAAACTGTATCGTTGTATGGACTCTAACACAAAACGGCGTTATCAACTTCATCAAGTTGGATTTCAGATTATTCCTCACCATTCGCAAACAACAACAAACAGCACGATAGCTCAAGATTTAATGAACAATAATGATTAGGATCCGCAGAATTAATAATGAGAACTCTCTCAATAAAAAGGATTTAATCATAAATAAGTGATTTAACAATCATATAGTAATGAAGAATATATTTAACATTTGATAATTCTCAGTTTTAATTTGTGAGTTAGTTGTTTAAATGTCAGTATTGATCTCATGTTGTTGAATGTAGTTTGGCCATTCCTATTCTCTTCTTGATTTCTGTTTCACAGCTGCCCTCTTCTCTTATTATGTGTCAAGTCACGAGAGACTCTCGGCTTTTTCAGTATTTCCCCATTTATTCTTTAATGTTGGCTTTTGTCCACATTGTCTCTCCACATGTAAGCCTACCTTGCCGTGGTTGGAGAGCTTGAGCGCCCCAATGATCCCGGGAGCTATGCCGGCGGGAGTTTTACTCCTGGCAGGGTCACCCAAGCCGGACAGGTCCTGGGTGAGGGGCCAGACTAAATGGGCTGAGGAGTGGGTGGAACCCTATAGGTGTAGATGCAGAACCCACCGGCGAGTGGTACATGCTCTGGTCTGCACCAATCCACCCCCACTTCATGGGTTAAATGCTTTCTTGCCTCATTCTTCACTGTTTGTCGTCTATCACACCCACGGCGACCGTTGCCTCAATTGGCTGTGTGTGGTGTACCCGGAAACGGGGCCTCCCAGTACTGAGGCACAGTTAAGTCCCCGATGTCACTTATCGGTGCAGAATTGAGAGAGATGGCTGAGCATCACAATCCCCCCTGTGTTGCAGCATGATGAGAACCCAGCATTGCACACTGAGCTTGGGGGGAACACTTGGGCACCAGACTTAATACTGGCTCTTGACTGGATGGCCGCATGCAGGAGATTTCTACAATGGAGGGTTGGCAGGTGGTGGGTATCTGGAAGTGGCTCTGTGCAGGACGTGAGGATTCCTTGGGAGAGCCCAGAACCAGAGCACAGCATTGTGCAAGCTCTGCATAGTTGGAGAGCCCCCTGGATGACGGGGAATGCACAGTGTGCTACCCCACCTATCCCCAACTGCTAAATTAGAACCAGAAGTGGGGTCCTCTGTATGCGTGCCAGGCCAGGATAAAATGCCTGGGAAAGAGACTGGAGCTCAGAACTCCCTAACTCAAAGTTGCAGGATGGCAGAAAAGCCACGGGAAAGACAGGGCTATTTTGAAGATAACGCAACCATATTTTCACCATACGAGCTCGGACGCCGCCTCGGTAAACAAGGTCCGCGCAGAGCAGTGACACCCCCAGGCTGCTTGCGAATAGTCTACTACTGGGAACATAAACAGATTAGGGATGAGCCCACTCTCCCGTTGAACAGGTGCTAAAGTCATAGATACTGGGCCAGAAGGCGCACCGGAAACCCACAGTATCATGCAAACTCGCTTTTTTTTTTTCTATGGAGAGTACACACCGTCAAATAAATCTCGTTCTGGTGCTCGCCCTGTGGAGCTCCACCAGGCAGGTGCCAGTGCCGGGCTCTGAGCCTCGACAGAGGCCCACCCCTCAGCTACTGGAGGACCCTCTAGACAGTTC